>JAJGOT010000610.1:270000-462069 GCA_022457155.1 Cladopsammia gracilis
TCCAAAATATGAACCAATAATGATATTCAATTCAAATGGACAGACTGCAAATCACAGTAGTTGCTAAAAATATGTATATCTCTGTGTCGTAACTGTTCATCAGTAGGATGCCTATAGAGAGAAACGACCTTTAGTAAAACTTCGATTCGCCATCCTGGATTTTGACATTTCATATTCCACGTTTTCCTAAAATTACCGTTTATTAACCTTAATTAATAAACAATTATACATAATTTGATCATTTATCGCTAAATTAAGTGGAAAATATTAATTCAATAAGAAAAACTTTGAAATACTCTTGAAGCGAAAAACGATAATTTTGTAAAACATAGGTGTCAAAAAGCGGTTGCTATGGAAACGTCAATGTTGGTCAGTGAACAAAGGACGCTAACGTGAAAATGTTTGCAGATAAATTCTAGGTAAAGTTCTTACCAAATTTGGTGGTCATTGCGTCGACCGTTTTGAAATGACACAACTTCAAAGTTCGAGCGGGCTCCAAACAATATCTGTTTGTAATCACTGGATGCCCGTTAAAGCGAGTTGTTATACCTCCCAACTCAAAAGTCTTTTTTGATTGGACAAAAACTTGTCATGTGCCATGGATCAAAACAGTCCAACGCCCAATTGGGCGAACAAAAGTTTACAAAACTTACTAACTCCCTTGGGAAACAATAACTTGAACTTTCGACTCGCACAACGGCATATTTGTGTGCCAGCAGCACAAAAAAATTGTGTTTTTACAATTTTGGAGTTGGGAGGTATTCTAAACACTTAATGACTGGCCCCACGGAAAACAGTGAGTGTTGTTTCCCCTCGAACCTCGATGTTAAACAAAACTCACTGTTTCCCTTGGAGCCAGTCATTAAGTGCTTAATGTCCGCCATGCAGGAGTTGACAGTACTAAACTGCAAAACCTCATGCGCGAGCCTCGCGCCCCGTAGAGCGTCTTTTTCCAGCCTCACTCTCCATATTCAGACTCACCTTTTTTTCGGCGTGGACGCGCAAAAATACGGACTTTTTTGCAGTCTATGATACCGTGGATGCCTAAATGTTCTATCTAATACTATAATTCACAACGGTTTCCCATCACTGTGAATGTAAATGTGAAAAAAAGAAATACAAAAAAGCATAGACATTTTCTCTTTTATACGAGTAGGCGATTTGTTCAAAGCCAGACTACAGACAGCGCCAGATTGCTGCGTTTATTTAAGGGATATGTACCCTTCCTGCTTGGTTCTTAATTAGAGGGTCATAGAGAATCAAGAATTCCCCCACCGCGTGCAGGTAGCACTAATCGTGTAAGTAAGCGCCAAATACGAATACGTTCTGACCCTCCAGTCTTCTGTACGTTTTGCACTGAGCTACAAGGCCAGATGGGAGCTTGGTCAATTGTGAGTTTCCTTTGGTATGATTGCAATGAAATGGCTTTTTTACCAGTTGCGTACAATTTGCGTCTATACTTGCAAGCTCGTTTGACCACGCAACGTTAGTTTGCCCGCCATTTAAAATGTTTAAACTTGCGTTTCCGTTTCGTCAGGGTTTTAGGCTGATAATTTGCAATTCAACATCGTTCAGAAATCTTAATCTTTCATGGAAAAGCGCTCATTGCTTGTTTATGTTTAGTTCGTGTAAGACCCTAGTTTCCTACCCAGCCGGTATTGGTTCGTTGCGTTGCGACCCTAACAGCTGCGTAGGAGACTAGTTAGACCCACTTCTCAGTAGAAAATCAACATCGCGGCGCGACCAAGGTACATGCACTGAAGTATTTTTCCCACAGCAATTCGCCTTTGTTGTGCGCGCGCAGAGCTCGTGCGCGCCATTTAATGACGAATTTCGAATGTATTATAAACACCGCCGTATCCTTTGTTATTTTAGATCCTTTATATTATTCTAGCGCCCCTATTTAATTTCTATATTGCTTCTATTCAGGTTAATGCAGGTGCGCGCGCGCGCAATTTTCCTTGAGTCGTGCGCGTGCTTAGCTTGTTTAGATGACGTGTGTGCTTAGTTCGTTATTTAACGTACTACATTTATTTTGCGTTGTTTTCCTTACTGATACGTCTTGTCAGTAACTGTGCTCACACTGTGGGTGGCTCCTCCTAAAATGTTCTGCAATTGGTATAGGATTTAATGGAGCCGAAACCAATTGTGGAATTGCACGCATTTTGGGCATCCTACTGATGAACAGTTACGAAATTCAGATATATTTAGTAGCCACATTTATTTGCAGTCTGTCCCCTTTGAATGGAACAGTTTATGAAACAATGGTAACCAAGCATTAGACCTATCAGTTTATCGCGTTGCTGAGTCGATGCTTGGAAGCTGATGGTCAGATCGTGCACAACAGTACTGGAGATGCTGACACTATGATAGTGGAATGTGCAAGACAAGGAAGGGAAGTAAGTGTAGTAGCAGATGACACGGATGTATTTGTCCTCTTGATGTACCACTGGAACCAGAATATGGCTGATATATACTTCCATTCAGAGGCAAAGAGATCAAAGAATGGTTTGAAGGTGTTGAAAATTCAAGACCTTGTTACCAAAGCTGGCAAAGTAGTTACATCCCATCTCCTGTTGATCCATGCATGGAGTGGTTGCGACACCACTTCTGAAACATATGGGCATGGCAAAACCAGTCTTTTGAACAAGATAAAACAATCAGAAGAATTGCAGCAGATATTCTTCTTAATGACCAATCCTGAGGCGACAGTGGAACAGGTTGGCAAAGCTGGTATCCGGTTAAATGTTATCTTATATGGAGGAAGAGCAGATGATTCTTTGACCAGTCTACAGCACGCTAAATACATGGAGATGGTGTCGACAAGCAAAACACCAATTGATCTACAAAAGCTTCCACCTATAGAAAGAGCAGCATATATTTTCACAGTTTGCGGATTCATTTGCAAGTCATACTTTGGTTCAAACTCACAACCAATGACCTGAATCAGATGCAATGGGGTTGAAAACTTGCTGATACCATATTAACACCAGTCCTGACAGACTTGGATGTAGCACTGAAGTTTGTGAGCTAGATGTAAATGCAAACTTTCTGCCAGAAATTCATGTGGCAATAACAGTTGCTGTTGTCGTAAACATGGACTGAAATGTAACAGCCTGTGAAGACTGCAGAGAAGAAAGTTGTCAAAATGCCGAGGAGGTTACCCTCGACAACGAAGACAATGCCGACACATATAATGTAGAAATCGTGTTTCAGTAGTTAATTAAAAGTAAACTTGCTATTTTTAATTTCTATGAGAAATGTGCAGGGCCAATCAACAACTCCAGAACTATTTTTTTAGACATTTTCTTGCCCTTTCCCGGGGACAAACCCACTCCTATTTTAGGGGACTCTACTAATGCCGGGGTGGGGGGGGGGGGGGGTGAATTGTGCTTATACCAGAGGTAATGTGGTAATGACTATTATAGTTCATAGTAAAGTAACAATTTTCAGCAACTTAGGCTTTGCATTTTCTACAATAAAGGTGAATGAACCGCCAAAAGTCACCATAAAATCCTTTCTTTTTTACCTTTTTCCATTCAAAAACATTGCAAAATGTTTAAAATATTCAAATATTCATAAAAAATTTTCCCCAAAGTGGATTTTTGCGGATTTTGGATATGTTGTTCTATGGCACATTTGGCTTATGTGGTGTAAAAATCATCTTTATACCATTTTTTTCCCGGTCAAAATGCCCAACGACCAGACTAATCGTTGTTCTGGCTGTCCACACGCCCCCAAAAGCTGACAAGTATCAGACATGACAAAACAGCAGCTATTTTAAAACTTGCTTGAGATTTAAATAATTCATGCTGGACATGCAATAACAGAGGTTTCTATTTCTGAGACACAACAAATAAACAGAATAAACTCTAAGGAACTGAAACTAATTGGAAGAAACTGATATTCCAAACGAGAGAATTAAATTTTAAAAAAGACTTGGATCTTTATGCATGACCAAAGAAGCACTTTCTCACAAATCATGTTAACGGTGTATTCTCTTAATGCAGCTTATTGTCAATAATATTGAGCTTTCTGTAATTAAAAAACTATCAGGTTTGGGAACAGCTTTTTTATTGCCATAAATCCTCTATTAAAACCCCTGGGGGCTTACTGATTTCAACTGCTTTTGATTGGGGGGGGGGGGGGGGGGGCTTAATAGAGAGCGGGGCTTATTACAATTTAGCGAAACACAAGCAGTTTACCACTCCTTGATTACCGTAATAATGGTCATTTTTAGTACCGGTTATACAGTCAGCCTTTATATTTTTGACTGTCTGGGTTGTGAGGGAAGTCAAAGGGCTCTTAAAGCCATCTCGTTAATGCGATAGATTAAATAGTAATACTAGTAATTTCAATGCGAAAGTGAGTGCTGGCGAAGGGGGATAAAACAGTGGGAAGTGAATTGAACATTGGACAACTCCGGTAAATTTTTTCAATTTTTTAAGGGAAGGGGTTTAAAGGGTGAGTAGAGTAGGCTTTCCCTGGATGAGTTGTAAAAATTACTACAGTTTTGCATGTTAAAGTTTTTTTTACGCCTTCCCTGAGTTACTACAAAAATTACTACAGATCAGCCTTGCATGTTAAAGTTTTTTTTTTTGGAAAAGTGTCCAACCATATCCTTACTGACTTGTATTACTTACACTGCTAAACTAACTATGGACTATGGGCTGCTTTATAAAAAAACCTATTGCCAAGAACGTATTGTTCAAGTTACAGATATTTTAAAGATACAGTAATAATTGACATTCAAGAGAAAAAACTATTACAAAGGACAATTCAAGAGGGTTTTGTCTCAAGCTAATTGAAGATTTCATAATAGCTTTCTTAAAAAAAAAAAAAAAAACAAAAGTACATTGCTTTACTAAGTATCTTTACTTACGGCTCTTTGTTTACATTTTTAATAATTCATTGTTCAAGTTGGAGTTATATACCTAAAAACATGACTCAACGGTCGAATCAGCCGGCCCAGCCAGCACAGATTTTGAAATATTTGCCTCCACGGGCGAAGACCTCGTCTGAATGTGCAACGAGTCGTTGGATTTCAGAGTGAAACAGATAGCCTGCGGGCAGGCTCACTTGTTTGGGGTATCGCGCGAGTATCTCGGCGAGGAAGCCGGCGAAGCCGGCGAGAAGTATTTTCTCGCTCGTAATTCGCAGCTCATTTTCGCGGCTCGCATAGCACTCGGGCGCGAAACCCAAATAGTAGAGCCTGCTCGCAGACTATGAAACAGTCTGTTCATGGGGCACGTGCTTGGGTTCCGGCAGTTACAATTACTATCTTGAGTGAGATCAGACTTATTAATTTGTGATTGGATATAATCGATTTTATATTATTCATGCAGCTGTAGCTCAATTTAAGCGTATTCCGGTTGAAAATCTTGTGGAGTGGATTTGATTTGGGAAAATGTTGATCAACGAGAGAAAGGAAGCACTTTCCTACGTTTGTTTTGACGTTCATGCTGTAGGGTGGATTGTACCAAAGAATTTTCCTTGGACGGTTCATTAGTGATTGTTGTGACTCGTTGCGTGACTCTTTGTATGCCAGGTTGTACCCCATGAACGGAAAATGCAACGACACAAACATCATTTACCAAGCTGAAGTCACAACATCATCCTCCAAAGAGACATACGTCGGACTTTCTGACACAGCGTTTAAATTAAGATACAGAAATCATGTATGCTCATTTAGAAATGAAAAATACAAGCATGCAACAGAATTAAGCAAATACATCTGGAGCTTAAAAGAAAGAGACGTCATTTACAACATCAAATGGCGTAAGATTAAACAAGCAAGATCGTATTCAAATGTAAACAAGCGTTGTAATTTATGTTTATGGGAAAAATATTTCATCATATGCAGACCCGAAATGTCAACACTGAACAATAGAAGCGAACTCCTATCTACTTGTAGACATTCTAAGAAATTCCTGTTGAAAACTGTATTCGTTTAGTTAACCAATCATATCTCCGCACGTCACGCCATTAGGTATTGTTCTGTAATTTCAAATTTTGTATGTATTCTATGTATCCGTTATTGTAGGCAGTTGCCTGATGATTGCTTCGTAAGAAGCATGAAACTCTGAGTAGCAGTGAATAAATGTCTTCGACCAAGTAATCCATCTCTACAAATCTACATATCGCTCTAGTTTATCTATTGAGCACTTTTATAGCTGATGAAGTCTTCAATTCATTATTTTATTATATATATATATATATATATATATATATATATATATATATATATATATATATATATATTACGGTATATTCCGTAAAATGGAATCGATACTTGATGAAAACTCGCCCACGTGACTCCACACGGCGTATACATATTCCGTTACATAGAATATGCCAGGCGAAAAACTCACCCCGTGACTACACACGGCGTATACATATTCCGTAAAGGAATATAACTGGTGAAAAGCTCGCCCCCGTGACTACACACGGCGTATACATATTCCGTAAAGGAATATAACTGGTGAAAAACTCGCCCCCGTGACTACACACGGCGTATACATATTCCGTAAAGGAATATAACTGGTAAAAAACTCACCCCCGTGACTACACACGGCGTATACATATTCCGTAAAGGAATACAACTGGTGAGCCCTTCACCAGCCACCCCCACCCCACCCCCCAACGGAACATGCATACGCCGTGACAACACACGGCGCACACACAACCCGCAAAGGAATACAACCGGCGAAAAACTCACCCCCGTGACTACACACGGCGTATACATATTCCGCAAAGTAACATAACTGGTGAAAAACTCACCCCACGTGACCACACACGGCGTATACATATTCAATAAAAGAATATACCTGGTGAAAAACCCACCTCCGGACTGGCAAACGGCGAATACATAAGAAATTGCAGACTAAACGAGCTGAACAGCTGTTGACAGTCGTTTGGGTGTAAGATACAGCGGCAGAACCACGAAGGCGTAAAATTGAAAAACAACAGCAAACTACACACCCACATGAGATCCAAATACCGACACAATGTAAGCCACGTGTAAACGAATAAACAGCGGCCAAAACCCTACCACGTGTTAGCAAAAGGGTAGCGGCCAAAGCCCCACTAAAAGTGAAAACGAAAGAAAATTAAATTCTACCCCAGCAAATAAATATTCGAAGTGAAAGAAAAATGCAAATCCGCTACAAAGGGGCAAAAATAGTATCTCCGTGCACCTGATAAACAAGAATGCTGCTGTAACAGCGAAGCAGAAACCCATGGAACAAGGCAACATAACACGCCCACGAAAGATTCTGAAAATTCCGGCTACGCAAAAGTAAACTTACCACCACACCGAAGAAAATAACCTGACCCTAAAACATGCGCCCAAAGTAGTGAAATACAAAAACCCAAGAAGAACTGAGAAAATTAACGAAGTTTACCACAAGTTCATTCTGTGCTTTGAGCGGGCTGTGAAGCTGGCGCCGCTACCCTTGCTGCTTGTACTGGAGGGTTTCCAACTGCTGGAGCTCGGTCTTGGTTCCCAGGGTTCGCCAAATGTTGTGGAAATTGTATTTCGGGCGCTTCAGCCATCCATGAGGTAGAAAGAAAATTCGCGTGGGTCAAAAAACGTAAAGAGATCCTTCCTTCATTGCTCCGCTGGCTGACAACTAAGCATGAAAGGAGTGTTATTCTGCTTGAACTCAGTATTTATAGTCTTACAACACCCTTGTGCACATGCCTGCATGCACTGATTCGCTAGGAATGTGTTATTTTCACGTGTCTCATTTTCTCATATCATTACGAATGTTATGAATAGTGAGACTATATTTAGCGCGTTTTGAAATATCGAGCAATACAGAATTTGTGTAAAATTGCTTGTCTAATTAGATTAACAACTACCACCGGAAAACAATTATTGATTACTGTGTTAATGTGTTTTAAGTATTTCCAAGTCCTTTATGGTCGTTCCCTGTTGTTGCTATTTTGTGTTAAGGGAAATCATTGTTGGCGTATTAAAGTAGCCTGTGTAGCTGGCAGTTTTTTTTTGTTGGCGCGCGCGATAATTCGAGAGAAAAAAAACTGTCAGCTCCACAGGTTATATTGAAGGAGTTTCAAATTGCGACGATATGCTGTGGTGGTTTGATAAGTAAGAGGTTGTCTGTTACTAACGGCTTTACAACAACAATGGATTCGACAAATTAACACCGAACAAAACGCACGGCCCCTGACACTATAGCCGTGTTTTGTTATTGAAGGAATGGGTCCGAGGAATCCCCGGACATACCTGCTGAAATTTAAGACATGACAATTGTACTTACAAGTTATTAACGGTAAAGAAACCACAATACTCGTTGTCGACCACTGGTCACACACGGTGAACTCACAAGCGATCTTTAACCACACACAATGGCGAACGCTATATTGCCCACTGATCACAAAGCCTAACTTTAACCTTAATCGTAATTTCAAAACAACTGGGCTCAAAATGAGTCGAATTCAAGGTGGCATATCTGTTGATTGGCTTGCCGAAATCCAGTTGGTCCCGCCGTACGAGTTTCGGCTATTTTGTTGTCGCTGATGGCTGTATTGGAAAGAAATGCATCAAAATGCTTGGTGTATAGCTAGTATTTTTATAGCTTTCATTGCTTGGCGTTTCAGTTGCACAATATTTCTCTTCTTTGTTCTTATCGTCGTTCTTTCTTGTTGTGATTTTGTGTTGAGTCAAACGATTGTACGTCACATGACTTTAGAGAAGTAAGTTACATGACATTTTGGCCACGCGGTCAGGAGTTTTTGAGTTTTTAATTGACGTGTTTAATGGAAGGTCGGTATGTCGGTGTATTATAAAAGAGTAGTTGAAACGTCCACGACATCCCGCAGTGGTTTGATAAGAAAGAACATGTGATGATGTAAGCGTCTAAGATCCAAGACTGAAGCTTTTTTGGGGGGGTCTTAACTGGTAGTAGACGTTATCGTACAAGTATTTCAGACGCGCTATTTTCTAGAAAGTTTGTTAGTGAATCCCTGCAATTTTTCGCTCGCTTTTCTTCGCGCATTCCCCACTATCTGAACGCCTGGAACAGGCTACCCGAGACTGATTGTTTTTTCCTTAAAATGTAGCAAGTGCTACCACAGCAAAAGAGTAATTTAAGTAACAAACACTCATTGCGTTGCTCCTCGAAGACTGACCAAACTTCGCCTTTTATTCTTACCGGCGTTCCCCTGCAAACTCTGGCTTTTAAAAACCAACCATAATGTCAAGAAAGATAACAAGCTTTTTTTTCAAAGTGGACCAGGTGAGTCCTTCAGTTTTGATAATTTAACCTGTTAAAGATACAGCAAGTTTAGCCAAATTCAGTAGATAGTTTCATTCAAGACATTCAACGGTAATCCTCTATTCTTCTCTATGAATTGATTATGAGCTAAGCTTAAAAAAATTTTTTTATGGACAACAAGCCAAAAATGACTATCAATTTACCGAACATTTTTGACAAGAATGCTAGAAATGGAGTTTAGTTAGAGCATCGAGATTTCCAAATTTTCGGGGGCGGGGGCATGCCCCCCGTTCCCCCTAAAAGCTCACGCCCTTGCCGCTCGCAAAATAATTCTCTATGCCATTTCATCCTATTAGCCCTATCACTTTAAAGGGGCTATGTCGCGAGGTTTCGCCTAATTTTAGTTACTTTAATTTACACTTATCTGTCAAAATGCTTTTGTTCACTGAGACGAAACAGGACTCAAAACGGAACCAGTGGTCGTGTACACAAGAGTTATTGCTTGTTTTGATTTAAGGTGGCTCCTTATAGTTTAAACATTCCTATCATGATACATCTATGATATTCAACCACAGCTACACCAGTTAAGTTAAGAGAAAACGTTTAGTACAGGTTTGTAGACACTTAACCAATGAACAAATTTAGGTGGCTACGACATCAAAATTTGTTACCATGGCAACGTAAAAAGAGGACAAAAAGACCCCATTTTCAACCTTTTGAGGGCCAACAACTTCAAAACTGCTTGGTGAAATTTTTTGATGGCAACGAATGATGACGTCGTTTGGATACCACTTTGTTGACTGATAAAAGATTTACTGGTTTCAAGTAAAATATTTTTAGCCACACCATCGGGCTACCTGTAATAGAATGCAAAAGACGAGAGGGCTGAGCAATATGGAGCCACCTTAAGTCCAACAATTTCATCACTCTTTTCTCAAGCGAAACAAAATCAGAGAAATGTTAGGTTTGTCTGTGGCGGTAAAGAAGTACAAAGCGAAGACTCTGGTACCATGCTAATATGCTGAAGTGTACTATATTTAGCCAACAAAGAAGAACGTTCGTCCATGACATTGCATGGTCAACTGATTTTAATCGCTGCCCATACACATTGAGATATTTAGCCGTACGATTTCAGAATCGGAAAAATAACCGGGCCAAAATCAAGACAAATAGATTATTTACATATGTGAAAAATCTGAGACCATTTGGTGAACACAGCACTGCAGGATTGAATGGATTCGACGATGATGGCGTAAACTTGAAAAACAGCCATTGGGCGTTTTTCAAGATTGTAGCTTGCGTGACACCTCGCGACATAGCCCCTTTAAAGTGTGCTCCGCGGTCTCTGTAATGTTGGTAAACTTAAAAGGGTAACCGAATGTTTTGTTTTCTAGAGTGTTTGAGGGTACTGTAGAGATTAAAAATGGTAATGGTAATGGTGAAAACGGGAATATGATTGTTAAAATTGTGTCAGTTGCTGTTGGTGTAGTACTGAAAATTGATAGTTTTATTTAGAAACGTATTTGGCAGTTTATTGCGGTAGAATAGAATATACTGAATAGATGGAATGATAAAGTAGAGAGGAGCAATCATTTAAAGTGAAGGAAATAACGGCTATCATTATTTAAAGTGTATATGACAGTTATTTTTTATTTGCTTGATCGAATCTACACGATGTTCTGATAAGAAAATGGAAAAAAAATTTCGATATAGATTTTCCTTCTCCGCGTTTTGGCCGTCCAAACACGTGAAATTTCACTTCCGCTGTGTTACAAAACCGCGCAAGAAGCCTGAAGAAGGAAGACTGGGGATAGTCGGGCTGTGACGTCAATACAAGAACGCCAGTTTCACGACTTCGCTCAGTTGGAGAGTTTGTCAGTGTTTTTGGGTTTTGTCTTCCATGTTGTACGTGTCCATGCTGTACATGACCGTCAAAATGATATCAAAACACATGTCAATATGTTATTAAAGAGTAGAAGTGGATTTCGGGAGCGATCGGAACTCTCAGAATCAAATAATTCATCATTTCCGCACGTGGAATGTGAAGGAGCAGACGATGACTCAGAGCTTTTGTACTTAAATCGAGAAGGTTCTTTTAATAACTAGACTACACGAAAGTTTTGAGTGCGTATACTCGATTCACCAAAACCCAGGAGAATGCCATTGCTGTAAAGAAATCGAAAAATGTGTTGAATCGCTCGGGAGCGCAGCTGTTCCACGCGAAGTAGAGATACCGCCACAATATGTGCTAATGCACCCCGGGATTTGGTGCTGTTTGCCAGATGGTCACTTTGATCAGATGCCGCGCCGCTAAATACAAAACGAATGATGAAAGAAAGTAATCGCCAGATGGTACGGAAGAAAAGTTACATTGATTCTGTGCCTTCTTGTTGACTGTCAGAACTTCTATATACATTTCAGTTTTCATGATCTGCAAAATTGAAGCCCTGCCTATAAAATTGAACAGTGTGATTTGCATGAATAAAGAATATATTTTTATTGCATTTTTCACTTGCCTCTGTCAGTCCTTACAAGTTGAAAAGTCTTTACAGCCTGATATTTGGTATGCTTGTGAGAAATAGCTAGGCAATCTGGGAAATTTGATTTTTCAATATCAGGTACAGCTACAGGAATGGGATATAATTATAATATGAAAACTTTAATGTACATCGATGTTCTGACAATCACCAAGAAGCTTACTTTTCTTCTGTACCACTCTGGCAATACTTTCTATCAATCGTTTTGTATTTTGTTCAGGCAAACGCCAGTAAATCCCGTGTGGCGGTAACCTGCATTGGCTTCCTGTCACCAAGAGGGTCAAATTTAAGATCCTAACCATAACCTATGGAGCTCTGAATGGGATGGCTCCATTCTACATCTGTGATCTACTGCAGGTTCAAATTATGCACAAACCTTGTTCTTTTAAAAGAAAACTTAAAACGTTTTTATTTAATTGACTTTGAATTTAGTTTCATTGCATTATTATTATAATTTTGTAGATATATCTTTCATTTCTTATATTTGTAAAGGCCTGTGTACAAACGAACGCAACATGTTGGCTACCCTGGGTGCCAGAGGTTTTTATTTTTTAGTGAAAACGGCGAGTTTGAGCGGCGAAGCCGCGACAACGAGGCGCAACGCGCCGAGAAAAAATAAAAACCTCTGGGCACTCGAGTACACAACCTCATTTCCATGCGATTTGTGGATCGGATATCTCACCAAACCGGTTTTAAACCTTGGAGACCAACGCGTGTCTGTTTGTTTACATTAAATCTGACAGCTGAATGTTTAAAACGCGGTCGAGACAGAAATATTAAATCAAATCCACTCCAGTGGAAAAGATACATCGATGACATTTTTTCACTGTAACGTGTCGAGAAAAAGGAGATAGAAGATTTTATTGTCCTTGCAAACAAACATTAATCTCAGACAAAGAAGTAAACTTTCTGGATACAACCGTTTTCAAAGGCGAGAGATTTAACAAACAAAGAATCCTTGATATCCGCACGCAATTAATCCATCCAGTACACCTATTTCTCTTTCTGTCACCTACCTGCAACTCCAAAGCACGCCTCCGTGCTAGAGATAAAAATTTTCCTCGTTCAAACAAAACTCTAAAGGTCACACTCCACGATAACACGAATTAATAAGTCGTGTCTGGCCTGTCAACACCTCTTTTCAAGACATCCTTGCGCTGAATAAATTTCAACAGCGCTTCTTTCTGAACTGGCTTTAGTTCTCTGATATTTTAAAAATTTGGATACTAAAGAGTAATCCACAAAGTTTCTTAAAGATCGCAAAAAGCCGCAATCTCTCACTTTGGGAAACCGGTTTTTCACGCGCCCGTTGCGAATTGTTTTGGTCCAGCCAATCGAAGTTGCTGTTGCATCATTAACTCCCGGTAGAGTCTGGAAACAAGCAGGAGTAACCAATCAGCGACCTAGTTCAGATTCTGAACTAGATCCTCGCATGGAAATGAGGTTGTATATTCGAGTGACCAGAGGTCCGTCTCGCGAGCTTCTTCTAACCGTTTATGCGGTTAATTTCACTCGTGATATTCAGAGAACGGACCTCTGGATCCAGGGTGCATGTTGGCAGAACATCACCCAACATTGTTGGGTGATGTTGTACGATGTTGGCTGTGCAAACCATGCAAACGAACACAACATGTTTTGATGTGCTTCACTGACCACGATAACAAAAGAAATGTTGGCAGATGTTGAGTGAAAAGTTTGAACGACTTAAAACTTCATGCAACATGCGCCAACATCATGCAACATTGCCCAACATGGTGTACAAATGATCACAACATGTTGTGCCCAACATGTTGCGTTCATTTGTACGGGCCTTAAAGCACGCTGAGATTATTATAGCTGCACTCTAGAAGAATTTCATTATTGTTATTATTACTTCACATAGAACAGCTGCACTCCCAAGTGATTCAACACATTTTTCAGTTTCTTTACAGCAAAGGAATTCTCCAGGGTGTTGCAATTGGCTACCACATGAACACCTGTGAAATGAAAACGTGAAAATTTAGGTTGAGTATAATGTATAGTATACATGTAATCATGAAAATCAACGCTTACCAAGTCTTGAGTGCTTTGGTCCTATCAAAGTGATTTTGCAGCTACTGATCAATTTCTCCTTTCAGCTTCCTTCACTTTCCAACCACTCATTGTCAGCAAGAGGCTCATCTAGGTAAGGACTTTCTGATCGAGTCAAAGTCATTCTCGTCCCCAGAGCCGCTTGGCCATCTTAACCATCGGAGCCTGAGCATGAGGGCCAAATGGCTTTGGGAACACAGATGTGTTGTGGATTTCTTTGCAGCTTTTTAATAAAATCACTCTGGATGCATTACCGCATATATATGACTTCGTCGCTCAGGGCCAAAGTATTTGCATTGTTATTACAAAGGTCAAGGGAAATATACAAGTAGCACAAAGATCAAGGATACTTGCAGGTGAATCAATCAGTGATAGATTCCACTACCAATGAATTATCACCAGTTATCACTTGCATTAAATTTGGCTACTGAAGGCAACTGTTCTCAAGCTCTGTGAACATAAAAAATTAAATTTATTTTCCCTTTAGCCCTATTGATCCTCCGCAGAGGCTCAAAGGACATTAGGGGGAATTGGATAAACATGGAGTGCAGATGCAAAAGACTCGAAGGCCGATTGAGTTCCAGCTTCTCTTTTTGCTCTTTTGCATATGCACCAGTTACAGTGTACTTCACTCTGGGCAGATTATTACCATCCAGAAAGCTCCATTTGAGCCTCTGTAGAGAAGAGAGGCTTTCAACAAGATTCATCATAAAATCAATTTTAATAGAATTCTATTAATACTTCATCGTTAAAAATCCTACCAGTGAAAGTTTGCATGTGAATGTAAGCTGGCTATTTTCATGTAGAGTGACTTACATGCTGCGATCACTTTAATAAAACTTTTACACGTGTAATTTACAAGTGTAGTCATTGTTTCAGAGGTTGAAAACAATAGCTACACTTGTAAATTACAAGTGTAAAAGTTAATTAAATTTACCCCTGGTTTTTGAGGTGGGAAGATAAACCAGAGTACCCATAACAAAATCCCTCGTACGGTAAACACCCACTTATAATAACCTACATTTTTACAAGTCAGCCTGAATGGGTTCTACTATATTGGGTGTTTAGTGGGAAATCAGGCTGTTTAGGTTCTTATTTTATTATATATTCGGGGTTTAAACCGTTTGCTACTGTTCGCAATAGTACTTTAATCCATTATTTCAGTTATCACAGAAACAACTAAATAGAACTACATTTGTACAACTATGGAATTACAGTACAATACTTTCCCTGAAACTGCTGTGTACAGTACAGTGTACTACAGTTTACAGTGGACCTCTGCCGAATATGGCAAATATGGCTGCCGATTTATTGTTCCTTCATGTGTATGTGAATTAGCCAACTTGTCCTCGTTAGCATGTGCAAAGATCAAAAGAATTTTTACTCTAAAATGATGCTAGTCACGCTGATTCAGGTGGCTCCCAACAGTTTCCAGCACTTTCCAAGATTTAGATTTTGATGGGTCATCAAAACCACTCTTTATCAGTTGATGCTACAATCATGATATCAAACGAATGCCCAGTGATTGGTGAACACGTTGTTATCATTTTTGTGACACAATATGTTACTATAGCAACAGTATAACGTGCTGAAAATATCCTTAATTTTAGCTTTAAGTGTTAATAACTCAAAAATGACTCGGTGAACTCCATTATTTCATTGTCAAATTTTGATAAGTAGGATAAGATGCAACTTTTGGCAAAGTTTCGAAAATCTAAGGTGGCTCTGAACCCCACCTACAGAATTTTTTTAAACTTTGCGAAAAGTTGCATCTTATCCTACTGATCAAAATTCGACAATAACAAATGCGGTTCTCCGAGTCATTTTTGAGTTATTAACACTTAAAGCTAAAATTAAGGGTGTTTTCAGCACGTTATACTGTTGCTATAGTAACATATTGTGTCACAAAAATGACAACGTGTTCACCAATCAGTGGGCATTCGTTTGATATCATGATTGTAGCATCAACTGATAAAGAGTGGTTATAATGACCAGAGTACACTGTATTACCAATATTATATTCTTGGTTTGTTTGAAGGCCATCTTGTCCTCATTACCAAACAAGGGCATTCAGGTGGTTCCCCTAACACACATACACCCATGGCCCACCTAATGAAGTTTGTGTAACAGAAACTGAGCTGAAGTGATGTTAAGTGGGACTCTCAGCATTTTTTTAGCCTGATGCAGGCATTGAAATAGTGAGATTCATGTGAAGGAAAAATTGTGAGAGAAAAAGGCAAGGAAACTGAGGAAAGAGTATCATTTTCTCCCCACTATCCAAATGTGTAAAAAGGCTTAGTGCCTAACATTTTGTTAGCTTTTTCATGATTAAATATAATGGATCTATCACCTGGGTGAAGGAAGACAATATAACTACAAAGGCACTGAGGCCAGGCTGGTTTTATAAGACCACCTGGGGGGAGGGGGCTGCTCCAAGTAGGGCAGACTATTTAACAACAACATGTAATTTGTGATAATCGGTATTAACATAAATTAATATTTTGCCGACACGGAGCAGAGAACTGGGTTCTAGTGTAGTGCGCAGGGGCTCACGGTTCGTGAGTTTGAAAAGTGTTCGTTGATAGATTTGTGTCATTCTACGGTCAGCCTCGCCGCCTCTAGTACTGTTCAAACAAGTTCAATGTTACCCCAATTTTTTGCTTTCCTCCCTGGCAATATGAAAGAGGCTACAGCGGTTCGACTAATAACACAGAACAACCAGGACCTTCTTGGTCAGTTTAAGACTCTGGTTAAAGATTCCAGTTTAGCTCTCAAGCGTTCAAATGAGGATATGGCTGCCCAGCAGATGACAGAAATCAAAAGAATCAAGCGCGGTTTCACTCCCCAATTCAACAAGAAGAGCAGCGAGGACCAGTACAACGTCAATAAAGCGATTAAAGAAACCATGAAGGACGCAAAGGCCGCTCTGGAACGCAAAGATATGCAGAAATTAAAGGATGCCTTAGACAAAGGTTTGGCTCTCGTGCAAGAGCGTGAAAAATTCATCCTGCTTGCAGATAAGTCACCGTTTGGTTGGAAAACTGTCAATGAATACAAACATCATGATTTGGCCGACGTCGAAGAAGACGAAAAGAAAATTTTACAGAGCCGTAAGCGTTTCACCCGCGCGTTCTTCCCACCAACGAAAACCTTGCCGACGTCCATTCAGGCTAAATCTCCACAGATCGCAAGACAACAATCATCTAATTTCTTCTCTCGCCTTAATCAACAACATTTAGTGCAAAGATCTGCTACTGGTGTTTGCTTTGCGTGCGGAAAACCTTTGACGCTGTTCAGACATGGAGTTGGACGAAGATTACTATCAGAAGGACTCTTGCCCATCATCTCTATATTTTGTTTTTTTTTGGACCCCGAAGTACAATGCGAATTTAAATCTGACCAGGAATTCGTATCGGTCTGAGGGAGATTATATTGAGTAATTGAGTTCTGGAAGAGCATTAACACGCCGAAGTTTATTATCGATGTTATCCCATTTGTATGCAAATTGCCGTTGCTCAAAATTCCCACGTCTTTTACGGCCAGTAATAACGCGTTAGCTTTGAAGGATTCTAGCTCCATTGAGAATGTCATAAACGAGCTCATTAGTCCACATTGTATTACTGAAGTTTACGAGCCACCTTTCACTATGGACTCTTTGTTTGTGTTAACGCAAAAATCTGTTTAACGCGTTTTATTTTAGATGTGCGTCACGACAAGAGAAAATTTTAGATGCGAAGACTTGACTGTTGCCTAAGAGATTTAGAATCCGGGAGACTATACGTTCTCTTTTGATCTTGTGGTCATCATCATGTTGAAGATCTTCGTTCATCGAAAGTTTCTTTCTTTTTCTTGGACATTTTCCGCCGGTCACGCTAGATATTTTATAAGTTTTCAGTTTTACCTTTCGGTTTTAGTTTAGCGCCTTACCTGTTTACGGAATTGTTTAAGCCGTTAATTGAGAAATGGAGATCTGAAGCCGGGTAAATTGTTGCCTTCTTAGACGACGGTCTCGTCGCTGCTGTCGGTTACAACAATGCAAAGATTGCGAGCCTTCAGGTTCATGCCGATTTGCTTATCTCTGGTTTTCTTCCTAATGAAGCCAAATGTCTTGGGGCCCAACTCAGGTAATTTCTCGGCTCGGAACTGTCATCAACACGTACGGCCATGTCGGAAATTTACGCTACATATAGACAGACAGATAGATGTGTTCCATATTGGTCGCTTCTTTTCGCGTCCCAGTTCGTAGGATTGCGAGGGTTAGCGGGGAAAATTATTTCACTCGGTTACTGCGTGGGCAACGTCTCCCAGCTTATGACTAGAAATTTATTTGCTATGATCAACACTGCGTCGACATCACTTTCCTCCCGAGAATGCTGAATGCTGAATTGATCTTCGGGAAAACCAACGTAGCGAGCCTTAACGGCATACCTATTTGGCCAGCCCGTCATAAGTCCTCTTATGAGTGATATATTCCGATGCAGTGGCCTCATCTTGTGGAAGTTTTATAGTTTCGACGGCAAAATTTTTCATCAATACCCGTTCCGATTTCGAGAAAGCGCAAGGTTCCACGTTCAGAGAGTTGCTTGCCGTTTTTCCTGTCATTGAAAGCTTTCTAGGAGGCCAGTAAGCCAGTTACCTGGTCTACTGATAATCTAAAGGTCCGGCTTTACAACAGCCTGCAGTAGGCATCTTTCAGAGCTGTCTGTTCAACGACGTTGACATCGACATGCAGTGGATACTATTAAGGGATCTAAATACTATTGCAGGTGTTATATTCAAGTTCATTGATTATGTCGATTACACCATTGATGGCACGGTTTTCTATGCTCTCGACGGTTTAGCGGGTCCTCATACCTGTGATAGGTTCGCATGTTCATTCAACGCTAACGTTAAATGTTTTCAATTCCAGATTCTACCAACCCGGTTCCAGCGGTGCATACGCCTTTGCCCAAAATTGGTCCCATCACGACAGCCGGCTGCGTCCTCGGGTTTACTTAACGTGCATAGTCTTCAGCCATACGAGATCTTGCAGTGCTAAGGGAGCTCTCAGTGTACCATTTTGGAAGTCTGCCCATTTCTGGCCCATTCTGCGTTTAGATGGTTTTCCACTGGAGCACCTTTATTCATGATTGGGGCATTCTATCTAATTTAATTTGCCTAATTTACTTATAGATGTCAAGCCAGAAACTCTATTTTCGGTTGTAATCCCGTGACGGTCCCTTCATTAGCAATTCGTATTGACTTTAGTATCGCTCCTAGGTCGGGCTACGAGTTATCTAGTGAGAGCTTTCGTGTCCCAAGTGAATGCACAGAGATATGACTATTTTGCTGAGATTTCCTACTGAACGTATTTCAACCAGAGTCGAGTTTCTAGGGTATTTTTTTTTTTTTCCTAGATTGAATTGCCTGTTAGAGGTGTTATGC
This sequence comes from Cladopsammia gracilis, assembly GCA_022457155.1. Classification (NCBI taxonomy): domain Eukaryota; kingdom Metazoa; phylum Cnidaria; class Anthozoa; order Scleractinia; family Dendrophylliidae; genus Cladopsammia; species Cladopsammia gracilis. Next base: position 289,271 of record JAJGOT010000610.1, read on the forward strand.
CTTAGATGGGCTTAATGAATGCCCTAGATGGGCTTAGCGTTATGCCCTGGAGGGGTTTACCAAATGCCCAAGATGGGCTCAGCGTTATGCCCTGGAGGGGCTTACCGAATGCCCTAGATGGGCTCAGCGTTATACCCTGGAGGGGTTTACCGAATGCCCAAGATGGGCTCAGCGTTATGCGCTGGAGGGGCTTACCGAATGCCCTAGATGGGCTCAGCGTTATACCCTGGAGGGGTTTACCGAATGCCCAAGATGGGCTCAGCGTTATGCCCTGGAGGGGCTTACCGAATGCCCTAGATGGGCTCAGCGTTATGAAATGCCCTAAATGGTTTTCAATGTTATGCCCAAGAGGGGTTCAATGTTACGCCCTAGATGGGTTTTAATGTTACGCCCAAGAGGGGCTCAATGTTATGCCCGAGAGTGGCTTAGACAGGCTCAATGTTACGTCCAAGAGGGGCATGATGATATGCCCTATAGGGGATCATCCCTATTTTCTAAGAGGAGCTAAACGGGGTTTAAGTTTGGTATTATGCTTGTCGAATCAGTTAGGATAGTTTTCTGTTTTTGACAGCAGGGTTGCGAGCGCAATTTAAATTCATTTTTTTTATTACCCGTTCATCCGTACATTTTTCTTTATGAGTTCGTCTCTTACATTATATGTGTTTCATAATGTTCTTAGATATCTCCTCGTCCGCATTTTGGTCTGCAGGAAGCCCGGACAACGTACCAAGTTATCCAGCTAAAACAGAATCTGAAATTCACCGTGCTTGCTTCCAAAACCACTGGGTCATCGCAAAACTACCGTTAATAGATGGCGAGACTTTGCTAAAGACGTGTTGCGTATTCCTGATTTTCCGGTCAGACCTTTGGATCGTGCCCTGCATCTGCAACATCTGCTCGAGTCCACAAAGTCAGTGTCTGCATCAATTGTGCTTTCTACTATACGCTTTTAAGTGGGCGCATTAGCTGGCCAGAGTTGATTCCCCTTCAGTACACCCGACTGTCATTGCTGCAAAAGAAGGCGCTCTTCGCCTTGCCAGCCAACCTACCACCAGGAGGAACGTGCCCCTCGAAGTTACTCGTCTCAAGCAACGTGCTGAAAGAAAACTGATTGGGACAATCTTCTGCAATTAAAAAGTCTAGTTATGTTTATTCTCACTTTTTCAGGTTTCCTTAGAAGCTCTGAGTTATGTCTTATTCGTAGCAGGGATGTCCAGTTTAGCTTTGTTCATAACTTAAACGCAGAAGGCCCGGATAGCTGAGAATATCCACTGCCCGCAGTTAGCAGGTTAGCTGGTCGAGGCGAGCAGCTAAAACATTTATGTTAAGGATTCACTACCAAGCAGACTTGAAGTCTTCAAGTCCTTGTCGCTCTGAGCTCTAGCCCTTTCTTTTGCTGTCTACTATGGGCCTGGCTGACCAACGCGCCCATGCCTCAACGTTTGAGTGTGTTCGGTTGTGTAGTGAAGGCAAAATATGTAATTTGTGATAATCGGTATTAACATAAATTAATATTTTGCCGACACGGAGCAGAGAACTGGGTTCTAGTGTAGTGCGCAGGGGCTCACGGTTCGTGAGTTTGAAAAGTGTTCGTTGATAGATTTGTGTCATTCTACGGTCAGCCTCGCCGCCTCTAGTACTGTTCAAACAAGTTAACTTTCGTCTAAGTTGTTTATTGTAATACCTTAAGATTTGTTATCGGCAGTTTTAGCCGCATTTTAGTCGTTTGTTTCTTAGTTAAAAACACCTTAAAACCCCAAAGGTAGCACCACTGCATAGGTCGGGGGTACACGGTCCCTATTTTTTCCAACAGTTGGTTTTTTGGGGTTTACGTGTCCGGCTCTGGTGCGGTTAGAGTTATCGTTATATTATAGTTCTTCGTCAATAACAAAATGTATCGTGGGCCTGGCCGGCCAACCTAGAGTTATTGTAATATTATAGTATAGTATATTATAGTAATATTGTAATACGATAGTCCTTTGTCAATAATAAAATGTATCGTGGGCCTGGCTGACCAACGCGCCCATGCCTCAACGTTTGAGTGTGTTCGGTTGTGTAGTGAAGGCAAAATAAATAATTTAACCATAAGTTTAGGCTTCATTTTGGTCTTGACCACATTAGTATCTGCAGTATATCTTTAACACATTAGTATCTGCAGTATATCTTTAAATTGCAGTGTATACACTTTGTTATAAAACAACAAATCCAAGCAAAAAATGAAGTGAACCATCGTAACTTTTATTTCATCTCGGTAATAAAAGAGTGCGGATCAAAGGATCACAAAACAGTCCACCACCTATGATGGCTAAAGGAATGTATATATGAAGAATATATTTTCACATAAAATGTAGTGAAGTACACAATTATCATTTAATACAGGAGAAATATTTGTGAAACCAAAAACAATACCCATAAAATAATGCACTGCAGGAACTCAAGAAGGATGACAAGTTAATCACGAAATGTGGATTTTGGTGGCAATAAAAAATTCGGTACCTTTGACTTTGAAATTATACGCACAGCTAGTGAACTTATTCGGCGATCTCGTCGTGAAGATGATGAATTATTCGATTCCACTTCTGAGAGTTCGAATAGCTTCCGAAATCCGCTTCTATTCTTTAACTACATGTTGGCGTGTTTTTTGATATAATTTTGACGGTCATGTACAGCATGGACACGTACAACATGAAAGACAAAAAGCAAAACAAACTCTCCAACTAAGCGAAGTCGGGAAACTGGCGTTCTTGTATTGACGTCACAGCGCGACTATCCCCAGTCTTCCTTCTTCAGGCTTCTTGCGCGGTTTTGTAACACACCGGAAGTGAAATTTCACGTGTTTAGACGGCCAAAACGCGGAGAAGGAAAATCGATATCGTTTTTTTTTTTCATTTTCTTATCAGAACATCATGTACATTCGATCAAGCAAATAAAAAAATAACTGTCATATACACTTTTAAGCAAACTGGGAACAGAAGAGACTGAATATGGTCTCAATAAGAATCTGAATATGGTCTTATAGGGATCATTTGACATGGATTGTGATTCCACATAATGAAAACGAATTGTCGAATGGTTTGATGTACTTGAAATTTAAAGATTTCGTTTGCTTGAATAGTATATTGTAGAAGACTATTGAGTATTTATTATGAAAAATTAATAAAATAATGTGGAAGTTCTTATTGTTAGCATCTATAATCTTGGTCAGAAGTCTTGGGACACTTCACATTTTCCCCCACAAATTGCCTTTGTCATTACCTCCTCCTCCCCAGCACAATGTTGAGTTTTATGCATATAACCAAGCAATGATGTCTCAACTTTGTATTGGGGAAGGGGGGACCAGGAAATGGAACGATAGTTTCTCTCTACGAAAACAATTGTCATCGTGTAGCATTTTCTTAAGTGTCCCAAGCTATTTCGTCCACAGTTATCTGAAAGAGAATTTTGAAAGAGACAGGTTCGTCGCTTGAAAAAGAAAGCCTTTAGCAGCATAAATAGATAGCCGGTGGTGGCAGTAGCTGCCGCAATTGCTCATGAACGTTAGTACTGTAGTTTTGGGTCACATAAAGCACATAAAGTTTTTGGGTGTTTTTTAATTCATATTTCAAGCATCGCATTCCGTGAAGTTTGTATAGTTTTTGAGTCACAACAAGCGCAAATATGGAACTGTTCCTATTACTGATAAAAAGCATGTTGTCTATACGATGAAAGAAGTGTCTTTTTCCACTAGCAGTGTTATTCAAAAGAAAATTAGACGTCTAAATGTTGAAAAAATAGACATTTGTGTTAGCAGCGGAAGTGCCGTGTGAACAGTTCTCCGCTGAAATTCGACAGTGCTCACACAAATTTTCAAGCCGAGCAATGGAAAATGCTTGCGTTTACTAACGTTTTCTATTGCAATATATGAGAAATAGTGTATTCAATGTAACTGCATTCAAAACTCCCGAATAGTTGAATTTGTAATTTTATCAACAGTTCTCACTCATAACGAAGATGAGAGATATTTGTGTTCTTGTTTATTTTAACGCTTATATGCGGAGCACTGTTGAAAATCGAATAAAACGTGCAGTACTGATACAGACTACCTCCGTAAACAATTCTTCTAACAAGGTTGAAACATTTTAACTGCTTTCGTGGCTATCTTTCGGTGCTCGAGCAAAAAAAAAAGAAGAAAATGCTAGTGAGCACTGTTGCCGAGTACTGTTGTCGTTACTCATTAATAAAGACACGTGATGTGCGTGACTTTTACTCCGGTTTATTTCCGGTCAGCCAGCGTGTTGAATTTTTGTTTCAAAGAAAACGAAACTCTTTCGATTTAAGCGTGAATTAAGGCTTATAGAGACCAAAGATAGTGAGTTTTTTTTTTCATTTTGGGGGATTCTTGCAATAAAAATGCGTTTACAAGCTTACCTTGGAGAAATAGGCATAATATTTATTGCAAATACATCATTCCTCTTCTTAGAGTGATATGGCAATCATTTGCCATAAGGCCGACTTTAAAAAATAAAAGACCGATTGCATTATATTAAACCAAGACCTGTTTCCGTTACAATGTGACTTACATATAACTTACACACCCCTCCCCCCATTTATTTTTCTAATGCTAAACACCCTAATGAACAGTTAAACCATGAGATCTGCACTTCAGTCACAATATTTGGTCATTTTCTAGCGAAAATGAGCAACTTAAACAAAAAACTATTCAGACTATGTTTTCCGTTCTCTGAAGGCGGATAGGGGAGGTGTTGATATTGAATGGAATCGCGCAAAGAAAAATAGTGTTGCATATATTTATGTTATTGGTTTGAAAATGCTAGGATCTGTGAATCTATCGACACAGACTATATGGTAATTCCACGAGGTAACGAATACAAGAGCCCAGTCAGGGAGCCCGGGTGTAGATTCCTCCGAGGAGGCCTGAGTACAAGTGATGGGAGAATCCAGGAAAATCTTTGTATTGTGTGTAATAAGAGAGAATAACTCGACACGGTTATACTTTTGACTCCGGTTTATCGCATAGTCAGGTCTGTTTCTTACAGGGCGAACCTGCACTCCTCAGTGCAAAACCAAAAGTGATCTAGAAAGAACATTAACAGTATAAAAAGCACCATATCTCCATGGAGATAACGTTCATGTCTAGACGATGTCACATCACTTCACGTTTCTCAGCAGAAATTTATCTTTATGTCTATTTACTGATTAATTCGTTTCGTTTGTTCAAGGTTGCAGTTTCCGGTTTGCACAAAATAAAAAACTTTTCTGCTATACATAAATTACATCGCTTCGTCGTATTCAAGTAGTGGGGAGAACGGCATAAAATGTTCCATTTAATTGCGTAATCTAAGTTGTTGTCTTTCAAGTGCCAGATATGTTTACTCAGTTCAGTTACGTTGCGCTTTGATTCCGTCTTGAATGAGGCTTTGTGGTTGGCGTATCTGGGTTTGAAGCTTGTGGCTGTCAGTCCAACGTACGTTTGCACTGTATCGTCGGAGGTCACTTTCGCATGGTAATTATGATGTCTTTTGTCAGGCACTCTCCATCTAGGGGGCATGTTGTTCGGACAACTGTATTTTCTCTTGGCTTTAGGGTCTTCGCTGATTCTTAGTAGTTTCTTGTTGTTTCCCTCGATGATTGATTTCACGTTTGGCATGCAGCTGTATGAGATTTTCACAGTGTTCTGATTAAAACTCTTATGGAGATTGCTAGATTTTGGAAAATACTTATCAAGGATCTTTAAGAATTCCTTTCCAATGTTTGTCTTCAAGTTGCGATCGAATCGGGGGTTGTACCAAATAATATTGCGTTTTCTGGATCTATTCTTCGTTTCTAGTTTAGGTATCTCATAGTGCAGCTTATAGTTGTAGCTGTTGTAGTCTAGAGCTTTCTGGTAAACGGGCACGGCCTTATTGAATACTTCTTCGTTGGAAGATATTTCTGATTGTCGTTTGTTGATTCCTACATCAAGGAAGTTCACCACCCAGTTCATTATCTTAGAAGGTTTTGCAAATATCCTTTCCAATTTGATCTATTTCTTTTGGTAAACCTGCAGAGATTCCCAGACCATCGTCTCTGTATAGGCCTACAGAGCTGCCATATTTCGATTGCAGGAGGGACAACATATAACATACCACCAGTTCACATGATTCCATCAAAACTGCCCATTGTTATGTTGAATCTGTTTTCGTTGTCTTTTTTCTGCCAGGGTTCTTTGGCGTTGAAAATTAAAGTCCGCTTCGCATGAATTATGATTTCCTTGTCAAATTCTTGGATTTCAGTATATTGATTGGCAAAGTCAATTGCTCTCAGAAGAAGTTTTTCGGTAATTGATGGGTAAAAATCAACGATGTCAAAGTTAATAAAACTGCTTGTTCGGGGATTTTCGGTGCCATTCAAGGACCTCTCGCGTACTTTTCCATAGATTTAGACCGGTTGATTTCACGACGTTACTCACTAAGTTGTTTAGTATGACCTTGCTAACATGACCTATCTCTGACTTGGTCGGGCTAATCAATCGACAAGTTGGATTATTTGCGAAGTTAGGCTTGTGGTCTTTAAAGGACGTTCGCGCTAATTGTTTATGCGCATCCTTACTGCACACGCAATTCATGTCGCAACGCCATGCTACGTCATGCACGAGCGCGCGCGCAAAGTAAGAAATCTAACCAGATAAAGGGCTGGTAGCCGTTACGTTAACTTTACTTAGATTTTATTAGCTTGGATGGTCAGTGACCCCTACTTTTTTTTAGCTAGATAATTTTATTTTCTAATTCTCGACAGATTGTGAAAAAATGAACAAAAAATCAATGTAGGAAGTTAAAAATTTTCCGATTTTTCTACCCACAAAACATGAATCCAGCCAACTTGCGGCTGTCATGGTTCGCAAACGCTGTCGTTTAAAAATAAGTTTCACTTTAAGGGACGTCACCAGTTGATTTAATTTGCTTAATAGACCCACTCGTATAAAATTTGACATAGAAAGTTCCATTCTAGAAATTCATTTGCAATATTTTTAGACTGACAGACATCGGGGCCATATTGAGTAAGGAAGACCGATTTTTCCAAATTGATATGGCCTTTCAGATATCTTACATGTATCTCCGAAACGAACTCGGTGACCCCCCAATTTTTTTTGCATTTCTGACACGAGTAACTCATTACCTAGCTGTAGCAAACCTTTAGGAAATAAATCAATGTTAGAAGATTTTCGCGCGAACGTCCTTAAGGTAATGAAAACTTCTTTTTCTGCCAATTGGTCTATACGATCGCTAAGTTTGATGTTTTCTGCGATTCTCTTTGCTTCCCTGTTCATGGATAGTACTTCACTTTTGTTTGTTTTCTTGTACGTTTTGGTGACGTTCTTGTTCACTAGCTCGTTATACCTATATAACCTACCTACTTCTAGGTTTAGCCTAACAGCAGAGCTCTCTGAACAGAAACAATGATAAGCTTAACGTAGGTGAAAGGTTGGAAGCACAAGAAAAATTATAATTAAGATTGACGACCGGGCTATTTATCAATTTTAGCAATTCTCAAAAACTGTATAATTTACGCGACTGTCTGCACAAAAGCTCACAAAAACAACTTTTTCTACGTCTAGAATAACTAGTGTGACTAATTTCCAAATAAAATACACCTGTTGTGTATCGAAAATGCCCGAGAAACGGATTTGGAAATCAAAATTGCAAAAAGATACACAGACATCTTTGCACAAGGCGACGGAGTGAAGTTAGAACTGTAAACTCTAAGTCTTGTTTTGTTTACGTAAAATTGCTTTTCAACCTATGTAATGAATGAACAAACACATAAAAATGGACAACAAAATCTTCTTTTGAAAAATGTTATTCAAATATATGTTAGTTTATGTTTCAAAGCAAAAAGCGTACCATTAACGCATCGAGGAGTTGTCTGGCTGAGCACATGGCGCAATTCAAGATGTCAGTCCGACTGAATTTGATCACGTTTTATAAACATTTCTCCAAAACTAACGAGAACACGAAGAAAAAGTCAATCACAAGTTGATATCAACATAAATTCCAATAGAAAAATGTAATTTTTTTTACCGTTAAGTCCCTCGGCTGCTTGAAGATTTTTTTAAAACTCCACTTCTTCGCGGCTATAAAGTTCCTTGAAGCAAGATTTCATCGCTTAAAGCTTTTCTTTTTCTGAGTTTTCTTTAAGCTTTCTCTCTCTATTTTGAATATTTTAAATGTGTGTTATTGTAAAATCACGGCTGGTTTTGGCTGGCACGGCTGTCAATGGTTTAAAGGAATTTAGCTCTAAAGAAATGCTTTGACAATCTACTACACTGTAGCTTCAACTGTCCTAAAATGAAATTAGGTTTAAAAATTAGCTCTTAGCTCTATACTCCTCCAAAAATGCATGACTTGCAGAGTTACGCAGCCTCAAATGCGGTCTTAACCACTGTTTGAGAAATGTGAAACCTGTCTTGAGTAACAAACCGTGAAAAAAATGCAGGAAAAAACGATTTCCAAACCGTATTCTCCGCTAAACACAACAAAAGTGTTTGCTGCAGGTGACGTGACATCGGCCATGTAGCTCCGCAAAAAGCAAAGCCTCGCTTTGGTTTCAAAATTGTTAACGATCCTGGATTTTGCGTGACGTAATACCCGCATGTTTTGCTATGTCATACACACCCATGAGCTAGCCCTGCGCAACGGAGAGACACATGGACGAACGCGTCCGCGAAACGTTCCACTAGCTATGACCATGAAAAATGACGGGCATAGGTTCTATGAGTATGGAGCTCTGCGTACTGGCCTTCGGCCTACGAGAGCTCTACTACAAGGAAACGTTTACAGCCCAGTGATGGATAAGCTCGATTTCCGCCGCTTTCTCGCGTCCGGTCTCTGAGCCTCCCCGAGAAGAACGGCTGGATGCATGGGCCACCAATCGTGTCTGTGACGTAAATTCACCGAATATGTCAAACACACGTGATGTAGCATCAGATCTTGTCAATATATCTAATTTATGTATATAAGTGTGAAATACAGCAAGCTTCATCCACAGGGATGAGGTACAATCTCTCTTCATATACTTCACTCTACAACATCTTCCTCCATCGATCTGAACACAAAAATGACTACGGCGATCCAAAGACGATCTCGCAGTCTCGCTTTTCAACGGTTTTTCGCCTCCTCATCCTTTTGATCTTCGCCAATAAACTTGGCAGCAATGCCTATTGATTTTAGGAATTTTACTGATCTTCCATTAGCGAAGTCACGGGTGAAATAACGACAGCAATGGACTGAAAACTCGTCTCTTGCACAATATCGAAAATCATCGGTGCGGATTGGAAAATAAGGGACTTTCCTGATCCCATAGGTTGAATAACGAACAAATCTTTACCGTCAACCAGCTTTTCCAACGCTTTCCTTGTAAAACTGAGATTTTCAAGTTTAAATCTCTCTACAACACGATCGCATGCCAAATCAAACAACTCCTTCGCATCCGCCATTTTTAAATTATGCTCTAGAAAAATAATTTATTCGCCTGCTCGATTTGAGCAGGTAAGCCTCTGATTGTAGGAAATTAACAATAACGGTGTTCACGCGTCCAGCCGTCTTTTCGGGGGAGGAGCGCGGGCTCGTTTCCCGAACAGCGGCTAGTAGTCGAGCCTAAGTGATGGCGGGATCGAGTGAATATTTGCCACCGTCTGCGAAAACCAGTTCATTACGCTTGGCATATTTAAGAGTTCAAAAACAGCTTTAAAGTGCCCATAACCCAAATTTTTATATTTTCTCGCATGAATCGAAATGTCACCCAAGGACTTTCTGTGAAAAAATTTTGCGACTTACACATAACGCGATTTGTTAAATAATGTTATAAAACTTTCAAATTTGCGGCCATTTTGGTTCACCATTCGCTTTAGTCCTCTCTCGGTCTGCAAAGGAGCTGTGGCGTAAATTATGGAACATGTGACTTCAGACTTGCTCTCACTTGGAAGTTTGTCGCTGTGATTAGCTAGTATAGCTAAAAAATGTTTGAAAGATGTTCACTGCTTAGTTCTTCAACATTGTCACTTTCCGATTCACTAAAGCTTTCTTGTGTCGATGGCATTGCCAAACAACACGCATTCCTGAATCTACGTCACAATGTGAGCCTTTCGGCCTAAATCAGCGGGGCGAGTAGGCAACAAAAATATTGGATTTTGAAGATAATGAAACAATTATAAAACAATCTTGTTTTATCCAAATTGTAAATTTTTTTTCGCGTAAGGTCCTTGGGTGACATTTCGATTCTGGTGAGAAAAAAAAAAGGGTTATGTGCACTTTAAAGAGAGGGGTTAAGGCAGTTTCATGAAAAACAAAATAAACATATATATATGTTATTTACCGGCCGGGAGGTCCGTATAGGAAAAAACTGTGCCAGAGGTCTCGAGTACGGCCCTCGGGTCGTACTCGAGACCTCTGGCACAGTTCTTTCCTATACGGACCGACCAAGGCCGGTAAATAACTTATTTATTTTTTTCCTTCTTCAATTATGTGATTTGCCGAGAAAATCTTGATATACTTGTACAGCTTTCCAAGTAATTTCTTTACGCGCCGCGTAAAGCAAAACTGACACAACGCGTGCAAAAAATAATGTAATTTATTTTTTTCTCAGAGCGCGAGCGGGCGGAATTCTACAAATCCTGCAATATGATTGGTTCCGGGAGCGGGCGGAAATTTACGATCTTGCCCGCTCATCCAACGATTCCGCCCGGGTTGCGTAGTTGCATAATCACAATAATTTGTGACTCCGTTGTTTTAAGCTTGTGAGCCCTGGTATTATTGAATTTTCTCGTCAAATATGGACCCAGACGAAAGCTACCAAAGCGAAAGCGAATTTTATTAGCTAGATAAAATATTTAACAACATAAATGAAGAAAACAATGAAGAAAACCAGCAAAGTTTCACCATGTATGGCTGACATCGGCTGACAAAGATCCGAAAACACGCTAAAGATCTTAACGCTTCCACGAGGTATCAAAAAGACTCAATGAAGAAAGAGAGATATAACTAAGTGGATGGAGAAATCAGCCGTAAAATTAAAGGCCAATGTTATTCCTCGAAAAGGCGAGTACAAGTTTGAATTTTATGATTTGTTGATTTTATAGTTTGTTTGGCGTTTGTTGTTGTTTTTTTTTTGCAAAGCGATAAGACTTAAGTCCTTATTTGTGGCTTAAAAAATTGCTGTGATTAGACAATTTAGCGCTTGTTTACAAAGGTTTTGACTGTATTTGATTTAAGTGTTCTTATTTTTCCGTTTTTCTATTTCTTCTAATCGAGATTCTGTGAAATTTCATTGGAAAGTGTTGCTTAAATTTGTCATTCTAGTTTTGTACGGGTTGTTTTCAGTTAAGCTTAATTTATACGCATTTTCGCGATTTTGACGAGATAATTCGTACTTTTACTACATTGCTCGGTTAGTATACTTATATTCCACAGTTTTTGCCTTCTTTTATTTAAATTCTATAAGTTTTCATTCAAGAAGATATGATTTTTAAATAATAGCTCAGTTTAATTAAGCTTTCGCACTGCTATGAATAAATTACGCTCGACTTTCCATTTTTAAAAATTTGAAAAGTTTTTAAAGTTGATCTTCAGCTTTCCACGGCTTCGCTGTAGGCAAGAACATTTCTCTATCCTCACCGCAGGCAAACACAACAGCCGTTTATTCTACCGAGAGAAATAAACTGATAGAAATTAGTTCACTTTGCAAAGTATGTTTTTTTCGGTTTCTGAATGAAAAAGTTGTGAAGATTACCGAGTTACTTTTTGCACGCGTTGTGCCAGTTTTGCTTTACGCGGCGCGTAAAGAAATTACTTGGAAAGCTGTAAAAGTATATCAAGATTTACTCGGCAAATCGCAGAATTGAAGTAGGAAAAAATAAATAAGTTATTTACCGGCCTTGGTCGGTCCGTATAGGAAAAACTGTGCCAGAGGTCTCGAGACCTCTGGCACAGTTTTTTCCTATACGGACCTCCCGGCCGGTAGATAACATATATTTATCGTACATATCAACAGGCACAAATACTCCAACAAAGCACAGAGCCAAATCTAGACTTTTAAGCACAGTTTATATATTTACCTGAAAGGGGTCCAGAAGAAATAAACACAATAGGTGTATGTTCATTGCAAGCATTAGGAGTTCTGGAAGACAAAGAATGTTGTCAGTTATAATACCACAGGAGAATGCTTTTCTCTACAAAAAAAGATCCCCTTAGAGGCTATTAATTTGTGCTCTCAGATAAAATGAAATTATTTCTGTATAACTCATCCAAGTTTTTGACACTCATCAACCATTCAGATCTTTTTAAAGAGATTAACCAGCAGTGTTCTAGATTAAACATGTAATCCATAATAGCTGTGTGGGGTATCACAAAGCAAATATGATGGCTGTGCAATAACTAATACAAGGTTAAAAGAAGTCTGCTGGCTGCAATGTCAAAGTGCCACAAGCACGTTTTTAAAAAATATAAAGAGCTGCAACCAGCCAATTTTGTCAAAACAAGGATGCACCTGATGACAACTGACATGGAAAACAAGACCTGGGAAAATTTCCCTCAACATTAAGGAAACCAACAATTATGCAAATGTTCTGTTTCACATGTTCAAACAATATGCAATTTCTTTAACATTTTGCTTTTTAAAGGAACATCTCAGGGAGAAAAAAAGGTATTTTTAAAAAGGTATTTTAAAATACCGTTTTTCTTCATCAGATAACTTAAAACAATTTCACTCTAAGGAAGGGCTAGCTCCCAGTGCTTAAAACATCAGCTTTCTGAATCTCTTATCTTTTTATCTTTCAACCCCCCCCCCCCAACCAGGGTAGCACAACAGTTTCTTTAGAAACGAACCCCTTTATTGACATTTTACACCCTGAATAAAAGTCAGTGAAGTTGAACTCAAAAGAAGGACTTATTAATTCTTTATTAAATAACTAGCAACTACATTACTTTACATGCACTGACCACTTTATTTTGTTCAATTTTGTTGCGTCCTTTAAAGTACTAAATAAATAAAAATTTCCTCATCTTTTTTAAATGCAAAATTTTTTGAAATTAAGTGAGAGATGAGAGAAGTCTGGAATGACTTCCCTTTTTCAATGAAACCAAACTAAATAAGTGCTGCATTAAGCTTAAGTGCAGGAACTTTTACAGTTAGACTATTTAAAATAAGTAATAAAATAATAGGGTTAGTAATATTTCTTTAAGGTTAAACTTTTGCTACAGCTAATGAGTTAGTTGTGTCAGAAATGCGCATGTCACATTTCTTGAGCAATGTTTCATTTAGCATGGTTGCCAAGGTTAACCAAGATGGCCGCTTGTTGACATTACAAACTCTTTTCTTTAGCATTTTTCGTTCGTCTTCGGTGTCCTTCACTGCTAAAAGATTTGAAATGTCTGACAAACATAGCAAATCAACATTAAAACAACCCACTAACTGCAAAAGCAAAAGAAAAAGGACATTATAAGAGGTCAAATTCTAAAAGAACAAAATAACAGGAAAACATTACAGACATAACACAGTTCACCTCTAGTCCATTGCACGGTTTTTTTAGTCAACACTAAAATCCTCCAAAACCGAGTATTCTAAATATATACCCGTTAAAAACATACCATATATAGGTGGCAAACGGCATTTAAAAGCATGATTTAAAAGTCATACAGGCCTACCACCTCCATTTTACATGAGATATACTCGTTAGAAGAAATATAAAAGGTTTTCAAATGTTTCACACTGGTAGAGATTGTGTGGCCTGTCAACCCTTGCTATTTCCTACTGTGGACACGGACAGTGAGAAAAAGGACTCCGAGGAGGTGAAGGTAGAGAAAAATAATTGCAGTAAGCCAGCTATACAGTTTGATAAGTGTAACATTTCAGACAACCAGCAGGAACATTTCCTATCTATGATGAATATTATTTTCGGATGGGGAAGTAATTGACTAGCAGTTGGATGGCCTGTTGAAACATGGAAGAATTGAGCTTTCACACAGTCCATGGAGTTTCCCAGTGGTCCTGGCAAGTAAGCATGATTGGACATTTTGTATGTGCATAGATGAACGTGTGAAGGATACACAGCCATTGCCCAGGTCATTATGATGTACCAGAAGCAGTGGGTGGATGATGTTGGTTCTCGTGTTTGGACCTCGCTCCAAGTTATTGGCAAATGTAGGTAGCAGACAAAACCGGCCAAAGACTGCTTTTTCCACTCGCAGATGCCGATTCCAATGGAGGGTTATGGCCTTCAGATCAACCAATGGGCCAGCCAGCTTTGCCCGTCTTATCAACCTGGCCCTAGACGGGCTCACTTGGACTTACAGTGTATGTTTGGTTTACCTTGATGACATTAGTCTGGTCTGCTACTTTTGATGAACATTTGTATCGTCTACATCAAGTCCTCGACAGGATTGATTGAAGTTGAAACCTGCCAAATGTCAGTTTTTTAAAAGGCGAGTAACTTTCCTGGGACATGTCATGTACTGCAAGGGCATTGAGACTGATCCAGAAAAAACTATAGCTGTTGATGAGTGGCCAACTCCTGAGAATTTAACGGAGTTGCAGAGTTTTCTTGGTCTTACAAGTTATTACAGATGATTAATTGTTGACTTTTCCATTGTTGCAGAGCCTCTGTATAGGCTAAGCAAGAAATAAGTAGAGTTCCAGCGGGGGTCAGAGCAAAGGAGGGCCTTTGAAGAGCTGAAGCACCACCTTACCAGTGCTGCAGTGCTTGCCTACCCAGACTTCTCACCAGGTTTAGGTACCTTTGTACTGGACACTGACGCCATCCAGTGACTAGGAATTGATACTGTGCTTTTGCAAGTCCAATCCCATGGAACCGAGAGGTTAGTGGCCTATGGTAGCCATTCTCTGAATGATCATGAAAGAAACTTCTGTACTACATGACTAGAAATGTTAGCCCTTGTTACATTTGAAGTGGCTGATGTCATTCTGAGAGCCAGAAGGCCAGATTGTGCGATGGCTTGAACGACTTCAAGAATACGACTTTGAGGTGGAGCATCAGGATGGCAAATCACGTCGCAACAAGGATGCAATGTCTCGAAAGCCGAGACATTTCCATGGTGACTGTTCGTCATGTGGTCCAACTGGGCAATTACAAACACGGTTTCCACCCTGACACCTGGATACTCTAAAGCGGGGAAAGGATATAACCCCTGGAAATTTGTGGTCTGCTGATGCAACTGCTCAAGCTCAAAGGGAAGAACCAGATATTGGACCGGTATTGTAGCAGTCACGAAGGAAAAAAAGAAGCCTGCACCTATGATGAATTACAGCCTTTAAGCAGCACTTTAAGAGCAGTATGGGCTAAGTGTGAATATGGAGGTTATTTAAATGTTATATCCCCAAACAATTTTATTGCCATGTTGTTGACTGGCTCAATAAAGAAAACACCACCTCTTTCTGTGATAAATATTTAAATTACCTGCGCAGCGTTATACTGAATGATGAAATGAAAAAAAATGTGTTAAATTTGACGCTGTTTGTAGAATGATCTTTCCCGACGTTTCGACAATGCTGCCTTCTTCAGGGTACAAAACTATTAAAAAAACCGTTCAAAAGTTCGTTAATTTAGCACACGTGCCCAATTACATGATCACGCACGTGGCAGCGCGCGCTGGCGCGCAAGTGGCAAAAAAGTAAATTCACGTAAAACTAAAGTCTTGATTCAGACCACTTGGAGCCATGGTTCCTTGCCTAAAAATGAAACGCATTTCCTGTTCCTTGCGATATTCTTGGTTGGCCAGGCCCGCCTTCAGTACAGCGACTTTCAAATCCTGAAGTGAGTGATTCTCTCCAATGTAAACAGTTGAGGAACATTTGTCGCATGTTAAACAGTAAACCACGTTGTCCGTGATGCAAGTAAAGTGCCCTGTGATATTGACATGCCCTTTGGGTGTTGTAATTGTAGTAGATGAATTAACATGGGGACATGTACGGCAAACGGTCCTGTTGCAAGGGAAAGTACCTGTTGGTTGGTGAGGAAGGTCCCGCGGTAGGCTGCTTCTGACTAACAGGTCCTTCAGATCCTTGGCACGCCTGAAAGCCTTCAGTGGTGGTTTTCTGAAAATATTGGTGGTCGTGCTGTCACCGTGAAGGATCCCGAAGTTCCTTGACTTCTGCATAATGGCATATTGGAGCAGTGTCCACTCCTTGACTGGACATACACCGTTTGAACTTGTGTTTGGGTGTAAGATGTGACTTCCTTTAGATGTAATGATGGGCGATGCCAACAAGAGCGAATCAACTTACACCAAGTTTGTTGTTGATCTTCGTGCGAAGTTGGTACAGGCCCAACAAGATGTGAGGGAAAAGCTTAAAGCGGCCCAGCATCGTCAGAAGAATGCCTTCGACAAAGATGTTAAGTACACTGTGTACCAATCTGGTGAACTCGTCTTGTGGTTCTGTCCCAAACTGAAGCCTGGTGAACCGAACAAGTTTCATCATCGGTTGTTAGCAATCCATGCAGAGAACCTGTGGACAGTGTCCAAGACAACGCAGACACCCTTGAGGCTGTAAAAAAAGTGACCAAATCTCGGTTTCTGGCAGTCAGCAGAATGTCTCCGAAGCAGAAAGACCAGGTGACAAAGCTCCAGGGTCAGAAGTTCAGGGTGTTCAGGGTCTGAAGTTCAGATGGTCGATTTACGATGAAGAACTCCCCCTCCTGGATCTCCTTCTCCAACCTAATGCGACCCGACTAACAAGCATCCATTACAAAGATACAGACTCCCATTGCTATCTGAACTGCAACTCTTCACACCCTGTGAAATGCAAAGATTCCATTCCATATAGCCAGTTATTACGCCTGAAGCACATTTGCAGCAACCCCACCGATTTCCAGTGTAAAAGCAAGGAAAAGGCAGGATATTTTCTCCAGCGTGGTTACCCACCCACGCTTCAACCGCAAGACGAGGTGTCTGAGCAACAAGAAACCACCCTGCTTGTTCTAACCTACCATCCTAACAACACGCCCATTCGTAACATCATGGTGAAAAACTTCTCAATCCTGCTGAATGGCAATGACACTAGAAGGTTATTCCAGCCAGTGCGTGTTTTGTATGCGTATCGCCAAGACAAGAATGTTTAGGACACCCTAGTACATAGCTCACTCAATGTTACTACAGAGGAAGATTGTGGCATCTTTCCTTGCCAGCGCCCACCATTGACACCACAGGAGGACGTATTACCATCCCACACAGGTTCTCTTGCACCACAAGAAACCTTGTATATGCCATCTCCTACCAAGTGTGTGATAAGGTCTACATCGATGAAACTGAGCGGCTATCGACAGAAAGGTTCAGAGAACATCGCCTCTCGGTGACCAAAAAAAAAGGAGAAAGACGCATCTGGAAAGGAACTTCCGGTCACACAACACTTCATATCAGACGGACACAATGTTGACGATATGCTGGTTTCGGTCATCGTCTCTGGACCATGGAGTTTAAAAACCAGACGCCAAAGGGAGGCCCAACTCTACGCCCCAATGGGCTCAACATCTAATTTAAATTTCAGTAGAACTGTATGCGTGTGTGCCTCACGCAACCTTTTTTGAGTTGTTAGGGATTTTAAATTTAGCACGCGCATACATTTTTGACAGTTGCGTTCAAACTCACTAAAAAGATGCAGTAGCCTCGAAACGTTTGAGAAACTAAATTTTAGTGCTATAATTTTCAAAAAAATTTAAGTCTACGCTCCAGGGGGACCATCAGGAGACAGAAGTGATCAAAGTTGAGTCTTTCCTGCCTGGAGACAGCATCGGAGAGAATGGAAAGTTTACCCTTCCCTTCTGACGAGCTGCAGCTCACGGACCAACCTTGTGATTCCTGTAGTCCCTCGTCTTGCATGGAGGCTTCTTATGAGCAGAACTAGAGGCAGATCGAGGGGAGGGGTTGAGGAGGTTGCACCCCCCCCCCCCCTTTGAGCAGCATTTTTTTTTATTTGTTTGACTCTTCATAAAAATAATAGAATAAAATTGTTTTATACGTTGTTGTTTCACTTCCACCAATTAACTGATTGTCAAGTTTGGAAAAGATAATGTGCATTTTGCGACATTAGGACGTTAACATGTGAAAAGATCGTGCCAGGATCCAATCGATCATTTGAACAAATCTGTGGCTATTCCCCTTCTTGATTCCCTGATTATTCAAATGCAAGACCGATTTTCTGACGAGGATCGCCAGGTCTACCACCTACTTTATCTAGTACCATCAGATAGCTATCTTATGAAACAGAAGGTATGCTGTACTGGGCGAAAGACCTTCCATTTCCTAAATCCCTTGGTAATGAGCTGCGAAGATGGCAAACTATGTGGCAGTCAGCAGAGAAGGAACTTCCAAGCAATCTTCTACTAGCACTTGGTGCGTGTGACGAGAATGCTTTTCCAAACATCCATCATCATCTCCTCATTACATGCACCCTACCAATCAGTAGTACTGAAGCTGAGCGTTCCTTTTCGCTCATGAAACAGATCAAGACCTGCTCCAGATCAACGATGTCTGAAGAGCGCTTCTCCGATCTCGCTGTTATTGCTATGCATTACTCTGAGAAATTCGAGTAGACGAGATATGCGAGGGCTTTGTAAAAAGCTCATCCAAGAAGACTCTTTTAGGCTACATTGTTTGATTTACGAGGTATGTAGAAAAACGACAAATTAATATCGTTGTTTCTGCTGTCCCTTTTAATCATGCATTATCATTACTTTTGGTTTTCTGCTTGAGAAATAAGGTAAACTCCAGATTTTATATCATGCCTTCACAAACGCTTTTCGAGTCTCAGTTATACTGGAAATGGCGTTTTTGAGGGTAAAATCGGAAAAATTTTCCGAGGAAGGGGGGGGGGGGGGGCGCATGGCCCTGGACCACCATAGAAGCTCGGGCCTGCGTTAAAAGTTATTAAGGTGTACAACCCCCCTTTGAGAAATTCCTGGATCCGCCCCTGAGAACACTGCGCCCACCCCGGCTGCAGAAACCATCGAGTCGTTACGGAGATTGGGCGGTGAACAGTGTCAATTCGGACAGATTGTTCTTCGATCTGTTGCGTCGTGTCGACGATCTAGAGGTATCCCAGAGTGCGGAAAGAGAGAGGATCATTAAGTTGAAATCTAAACTATTAAAAAACCCACGACCTGAGAGGAAAGCTGGAAAAGAAAGTTGAAATTTAACATTGGACTATCCCCCACCATTATTAACATCGGATAATCTAATCATCTGTTCTATTTCTAGGCTTTGTTTGATTTTGTAATTAGAACTCTTGAACTGTTTTTTTAAAAAAGGGGGATGATGTGATGAGTGACCCCCGAATGTTGCGTGACAACACATGAACTTTGATTGACAGTTTTGCTTGACCTCTTGCACGCAGTGCTGTGTTTTTAGGCTTCTGCTTCTTCAGGAAGCTGGAAGCCCTATGTCATGGTGTTTGTAATGTAATGTAATGTAAGCCCTATCGTGTCCAGTACTTCTCTTATTATCCTTTCCAGTACCAGTCTCTTCTGCAAAGCACGCTTTCGCGTCCGAAAACACATCGATTTGATAGTCGCCAATGACTCTCGAAAATTTTTATTGACTTCTCGAGTACACGTCGATTTGACAGTCGCCAATGGTCTGACTCGATAATTTTTATTGACTTCTCGAGTATTTAACTATAAAAAATTGCGACAAAACATTTCTTAAAAACATTGTAAAATTTTAAAAAGCTAAAAAGCTGACGACGTTTCGACGTTACCGTAACGTCATTATCAAGTCAAAAATGTATAAAAACTAGGTTCTATAAATACTAAAACGAACAATAAATGATGAAAATAATTGCGAAAATCACAACTTAAACTGTTTAAGTTGTGATTTTCGCAATTATTTTCATCATTTATTGTTCGTTTTAGTATTTATAGAACCTAGTTTTTATACATTTTTGACTTGATAATGACGTTACGGTAACGTCGAAACGTCGTCAGCTTTTTAGCTTTTTAAAATTTTACAATGTTTTTAAGAAATGTTTTGTCGCAATTTTTTATAGTTAAATGTTTTTCTAAGTCACTTCTTTTTCGTATTCTCGAGTATTTGCCGATCATATATCGGCAGTGAACGTTATGAAAGCGTTGCCCATGTGCTTTGGTTTCTCGCAACGGGATTTGATAGGTAAGTTAGTACGATGTCTTTGCACTATTTTGCTTCTGTAACCAATAATATTCTTTATAAAATCTACCAAGCTTTTGCGTTTGGAAGTTTTCCAAGGTATTTTGATAGCAATTTGTCCAGATTTCGTTACAGAAAACCCACTGACATGAATTGTTTGTTTCGTCGATCATTTGTAGTTCATGTTGCATCATCAAATTCCCTTTGGCTTAAGAAGACTCCAAGTGGGCTTTGTTTTTCGACACGAATCTTTGGCGATATTCAATTAGTGCTTCGGCACTCTATTCGGGATACAAAACTAGTGCTTCGGCACTCAAAACCTATCCTTTGGGATACAATGGTCAAAATACATAGTTGAACGGAAGCTATAGTAATGAATAATTATCTATATAAGTTGCAGCCGCCTGAAACCTTCCACATTTGTTGCCATTGGTCGGTAATTTCTTCTGTAATTTGCTTTGATCCATTCCCTCTACAGTCCAAATATATATTACGGCAGAAGCCCATGCAGTCCTCGACTGCCTTTTATTTGAGTAGATGTTAGATTGCGACTTGCGGTGTACAAAGTGTTGGGTTGAGACTATTAAAAAGTTTACCATGCTCCTGAAAGGAGTACTTTTTTTAGATAGATAGATAACTTTATTAAAGTGTCATCGTTAATAGCAGTTGGCCACTAAGTAAGGACACTATCAATAACTAAGAATATTACAGAAAAAAAAAACTACATATAACAAGAGGCTACTGTTGTAGTTTACACTCATGCGCTTGCGTAAGAAAGTTTTACCGTTTACCATATTTTAAATGGGTCACGCACCCCTCCCCCACTTCAACGAATTTTGCGTGACACACATTGCACCATCGCTCAAGACATGTTGATTGAAGCTACCAATTTTTCTGTACATGTACTCGCTTTGAATATTTAAATTATTGATTCCTGATCAAACACACACTTGTCTAATACTTCCCAAACCGTGAATTATTTGTATTACATTGGGTTATTCCAGAAAAGAATCCACCCCCACCCCCACCGACGGATGGCAAGATTTTTTGACCCCCCCCCCCCCCCCCATCCACCCGGATTTCCTGCTCTGCTAGGTCCCCCTCCCGCCTGGATTTCCAAGCCCAGAGACCCTCCTACTGACCGGATTTCCAATTAATTTTTGGAAGCCCAAAATATACAGGTAATGAAAAAAAATACATGTAATCGCAATCAGAAGCTTCTGCTTTTATAATGTCAAAACTGTGGTGATGAGTACAATAAATTGGTGAAACATTTTAAAAATAAATATTGGGTGACGCATCATGGAAAAAAAAAACCTGTGATTTCAAGACCAAATCGAAATGAAATTTTTCTATAAAGCTAGTTCCTTAAATAACTGCTTTGATTTTGCCATTAGTTTTTTCCAGGCTTCGTTTCATGCAAATTTTGTGTGCCTGTGAAATGTAATTCGATCGCGTGTGAAATGTAATTCGATCGCGCGGTATTTCTTCATGACCATGAATCGAAAATATTTTTTTTTAAAGGTCAAAACGTTTTAATGCAACTTATATTTCCTTGAATGAAAATGTCTTTCCCTTGAATAAAAGAGTTAAACACTTATCAGAATTCCGTGATTTTCTGCTTCCGTAAGGCTTGGCGATTTTTTTATCCTAATTGCAGCGCGGAGCGCTTGTAGCGTCTGCAAGTTATATTTATTTGTAAACATCGCAAACTATGAAGCGATTTTAGAATACCTAGCAGCCACTTATTTACATATCCCTAAACGTTTGGTAGAACGAGGTATTTGAAGACAAAAGAAACCATTTAAATTCAATGACATGCAAATAAGTAACCGGGTATTTTACGTTTTAGCCCAATTGTAGAAATAGAATTTAATGCGTATTTGCAAAACGGTGCATCTAATTTTTTTGTCTATAACTGGTACGACTACTCCGAATAAAATAGTATTGAAAATTGCCGAGAAACTGATTTGGAAATCAAAATTGCAAAAAATACACAGACATCTTTGCGTAAGGCGACGTGTGTGAAGTTTCATAGAACTATAAAATTCAAGTCTTGTTTTGTTTACATAATATCATGGAAAATTTCTCCAAAACTATTAAACGAGAACACAAACTAAGAAAACGTCAACCACAAATTAATATCAACATAAATTCTCACCGAAAAATGTAATTTCTTTTATGGTATAAAGTCCCTTGGCTGCTTGAAAATTCCAAAACTCCGCTTCTTCGAAAGAAACATCACCCCGCATGCATTGAGAAAAACGTATGGAGTTCCTCGAAGCAAGATTTCGTCGCTTAAAGAAAGCTCTCCTGTTTCTCCACTACAGCGGCTTCTGAGTATTCTTTAAAGCTTTCTCTTTCCATTTTGAATATTTTGGATGAGTGTTATTACTCCGACAAGACAAAACTATGGTTTTGAAAACAAAGCACACGCCGAGCGCGGCAGCCATTTTTGTAGAATGTTTATGTGACCTGACGACCCGGTTAGCAATAATATATGCGTGCATAAATTTGCATGCACAAATGTGACACCAAAAAAAACAAGAGGCTACTATTGTAGCCTACACTCATGCGCTTGCGTAAGCAAGTTTTATGGTTTGTTTTGAACGGGTCACGCACCCCTTCCCCCCTCAACGAATTTTGCGTGACACACTAAAGAACACGCTAAAACACGTTTTTAAGTCGTGAATACGACTCAACCTCGTTCCCAGGGGCTTCTCGGTTTTCAAAATGGCCGTTTGAGAGGAGAAACCCCTGGGACATAGCGATCTAAAACGACCTCTGATTGGTTCATTGATCCTGATTCTTACATCAATTCTGATTGGTTCACGTTTTTCTAAGCAAAGATGGCGGATCACGGTGGGTTCTTTGAGAAACCAAAACAATGCTATATTGAAGGTCTCCGAGACGTGAAAGCTGAACAGTTTTCTTGAATAACTGTTAACAAAACTGCCGCTGTTCCTGACGATGCGGCTATGATCCAACAAGCGTAAGATTTAGAGATAATTCGCCGATTTTCAGGCTTTGCGTTAAAGGGTGGCGAATGG
This sequence comes from Cladopsammia gracilis, assembly GCA_022457155.1. Lineage (NCBI taxonomy): Eukaryota > Metazoa > Cnidaria > Anthozoa > Scleractinia > Dendrophylliidae > Cladopsammia > Cladopsammia gracilis. Next base: position 312,468 of record JAJGOT010000610.1, read on the forward strand.
TAAATTCGAGATATTTTTTTCTGCGAGCCCTACACTTTGAAACTTTCAAAATGCGAGGCCGAGAGAAAGGCTATGAAAAGGCTTTACGAAATAAATCGAAACACCAAGATGTGGAGAACCGCTCAAATAACCGAGACTGCGAGACCCATAAGCTTAACTTTTTGAAAGACCATTCGCCACTCACCCCCCAGTACGTGATAATTTATCAGGGTCGGCCAGGGGGGGTAGTGGAATACCAATATACCCGAAAAAAAATCGACAAAATACCCCAAAATACCCCAAATTCCTCCAAATATACCCAAAAATAATCGAAGCGTTGAATACTTTATACCTGAAATTCAAAGAAAGTGATATATTGAATACCCATATTTAAGCTGCAATATACCGTATACCCGATTTAAAACGCCCCTGAATACTGAATACCCGAAAACCCTGGCCGACCCTGATTTATAGAATTTTAGAATGACTGGAATGGGGAACTGGCTGAACCTCGGTATAAAAACATGTCTTGCTATCTATTATATTGTTGTCACGCTTGCGCTCTATTGTTTTATACAATTTGTTTTCTTTGTTTTTTAGTCCATGCATTTTATGGTTTTATAAATAAAGCAGAGCCGACCTACAATTGTTGGTTATTCAGTTCCTTATTCACTTGTGACAGCTTGACTGAAGTTTAAGCCTTAATTTAGTTTTTAAAACATGTCAATAAAAATCAAAACAGGCATGCATTCCTCAAAATGGCATGATTTCAGTATAACCCCCAACATTAATTTTGCATACACATTATGTATGCGCTATTGTTTTTATTTAGGCAATCTTTTGTTCTGGCTTCTGTTTCACTCTTCAGAACTTATCCACAGTTAATTTGTGGGATTATATGAAATCTTACCCTCAAAATTCCTAACCACATTTCAGGCCCAAGAACTGTTTTTAAAGTTTTGCTTCTATGAAATGGCAATGAAGTTTATAGCTGGCATTCATACCAGGTACTCGGGATACCAGACGTTCTCTTACAGTGGGCCTTTTGCCCTGGAGCTATTCCTTGTGGCAAAAATATGAGTCAAAAGAGGCATGTAATATCATATAGAGGGTCTATTATACTCTGGCAGGCTGGCGGTTTAAGCCATTTTTTAGTGTCGATTTGCTACATTCGTATTTACCTGGCGGTTTACGGTCCAGAAATTATCGGCGGTTTCGGTCCTGAGGAAAAACCAAAGCAGTTTCAGTCTAGGAAGAACAAACTATGGCGATTTGCGGACTGTGCGACCCCCTATAATAGACCATCCATATAATTTATGAGAGAGATGAGAGGCACCCATGCAGGGTACATCCCAACTTGTTTGGCCAATGATCTTTGATGATGAAACACTAATGATGGTGTTTTTTTTGCTTAGCTTTCAAAATCATTAAAAATTCAATTTTCTTTAGCAAACATTCTGCACATAACAGCTTTTCGGGCTCAAAAGTTTTCTGCACTTTTGAGAAACACATGTCAGCAGAATGCTAGTTAACATGTTTTTGTCTCTAGTCAGCTTAAGGTTTAAGAGCCGGTCTGTTTGTTTGAAAACAGTAGTCAAGAGTAGAATGTCAAGCATGAATGAATGAATGATGATTAATATGGCTTTGAACTATCAGGATTTCACAATGATAATCATTGCAAGCCATTTGGTTGATACAATATAAAAACATTGTAGGATATAGTCAGCTATGAAACATTATTTCGTGCCACAATAAGATTCTTTGAATTGAGGCTGGTGAGAGGGAAAAAGTGAAACTGTGCATGCAAGAAATGTTCCCCATATGCCCCCTTTCATTTTATATTTTCTACTTTGAAAGAATGGAACGTTTTACCCTCTTCCGTCATAAACCAGCCGAGCGTGGCCGCTTTTAAAACGGCACTTTCTGATTATTTTTCTTCCAATCACTGAATTTGTACTTTTTTATTTTAATTTTTACTTATTTATTTTTTTTGTTCATATTTATATTCACAGTGATGGGAAACCTTTGTGAATTATAGTATTAGATTAGATTAGATTACATTTCAGTTTTTTACTGAAAAAAGCTCCTGAATACACTGTAGCTCCATTTTTTTATTTGGGAGCCATCCTTGTTTCAAGTATGACACATTAAGCCTCTTTGTGATGTTCTATTAACATTTTAGTTTTCAACACAACCATGGAGAACAGGGTGCTTTCTAGCCAGGCCTCTTGCAGTCCAGTCTGGTTCTGTTTAATGTGTCAGGGGCATAGGATTCCCACTGACATGGCCTTAGGAGTTGTAAGGGTTTACAAGCATCCCTGCCATATCAGCCAGGGAAGCTTTGATTTAAAACAATCAGGTAATCAAGTGACCAAACCTTTCTACCTGTAAACAATGGCTAGATTTAGGAAGCCCAGCCCAGCTTCTAAAGTTGACCAAAGCTATGTATTATTTTAACTTTAGAAGGGTTTCCCCATCAATTCATCCCCAGGGTTACAATTTGCCAGAGGGGATTTTCTATGCCAGTGACAGTCAGTTGACATGAACCAATATGTATACTTCATGTGTAATATCCAGGTAGGGATTGACAGGGAGGTGTGTATAAAGTTAATTGGCAGATTTGGAATTAAAGATTTTGGCAGATAAATGATTTTTAAATTGGGGGATGAGCAGCTTTGGCCCATGACTTGTTTATTTGCTGGTGTTAATACTGTCACATCCCCTGGTCACCATTTAAGGCGGATGTAGCTGCACTTGGAAATGGAATAAATGTACTTTATAATCTTCAATTTTGCTATTTTATTTTATTTATTGGTAATAAAATACACTAATCACACTACTGTCATTTCCAACATACATTGAACATGCATGTTTTCCGCAGAAATAATTGTGACAAACACCTCTAACAAATATGAGAAAAATGCTTTGACTTGTCTTCACTTTTCTTTTCATTTTTCCAATATTAACTTGGTGGGATTGCCGGAAATGAGCAAATGAGTAAGAGTCCAGTAAAAGCACTTGATTTCACATATTTTGCTGTTGTTAGTGCTCTGACTGGATCAGCAAACCATCTCTGTTTAGCTTACGGAGAATACAGTTGAATTTATATATATGTAATACTGAGCAAGAGTAAAATTTTAAAATGCCAACAAAACGGTGATACCCGCGCAAGGGCAACGGCAAAAGCATCGACGGTTAAATCGAAAAAAATACTACCACAAAAACTTCATGCTATTTTGTTGCTTACGGGCGTGATCGTGGGGAAAGAAGCCGAAAATACTAATGTAAGAAAAGAAAACAAAGTCCCCCAGCTGAGACGGTAAATTTACTCCTTTCCTTTTAAAAATCGTGCTTCCTTGTAAAAAAAATCAATGTTTCGTAAGCTGAGGCGTTTCGAATTTTTACCTTCATTCACAGGCTGTGTATCTTTTTTCTTTATACGGCAAGGCAAAGAAAAACTTTACAGGTCGATAAAGGGTTCCACTTGGCTCCCTCCTTGGCCGCCATTTTGATTGTTTTCCTCTTGGTTTGCAATCTGGTACCCAGATCTTCTCACTCTTTTTCTTTGCCGCCATTTTGAATACATCTCCACAAATAGTGGAGATTTTGATCACGTGATCTGCTGTGTGCCGGGGTCTTCTCCCGAAGCGCCGCCATATTGAAAACCGAGAAGACCCTGGGGACGAGGTTGGAATACGACTTATTGCGATTACTGGAGAAAAGTCACTCGCTCATCGTAAACTTTAGGAACACTGTTTGACATGCGCCGGTTCTCGTCTGATCACCGAAGTTAAGCCCTGTCGGTCGAGGTTCGTACTTGGATGGGTGACCGCTTGGGAATACCTCGTGTCGTAGGCTTATCATTTTTCTTTCCTTGACTCCCTTTCATTTTTCATTTTTTTGGTTCCGTCAAGGAGCCACTTGTCCTGAGGAGGGCAAACTGAAGCCAAACGGTCATGATAACATAGCATACCTTCGACGATATTCCAACGACAACGAATGGGCGACGAAGTTTGTCCGTAATTTTCATTTTCGCTAGTAAAACACATTCCTTCGTGTTAATACTAGCTACGCACGAAGGTTTTAAGGTTTTAGAGATCCTCTTTGGTAAAATATATTGATACGTGGATCTGCAACATAGGGGAAGTACCTTGTGTAGGGTAGGAAAAGGTCCCCGATGGTTGTTTCATTTTCACGACTTGGCTCGCAAGGAGCCTTTGATCTGTCTCGCTTTGAATATTTAATTTATTATTCCCGATCAAATACACACTCGTCTTTTATTTCCCAAACCGTGACTTATTCCCGTTACATTTGAAAAGACTACTTTTAAAAGCAATGAAATCAGCAAACGACCGGGCTATTTTTTTTCAATTTTAGCGAATCTCAATAACAGAATTATGCACAAAAACTTTTACTCGGTCTAGAATGACTAGTATGACTAATTTTCGAATAAAATACACCAGTTGTATCGAAAATTGCCCTAGAAACTGATTTGGAAATGAAAATTGCAAAACATACACAGGCATATTTGCGTAGGCGACGCGTGTGAAGTTAGATATTTTGTTTACATATAAATAATCACATGTCATTACGATTGAATTTTAGCATGTTTTATAATTATTTCCTCAAAACTAACCAGAACACAGAGAAAAGTGAATCACAAATTGATATCAACATAAATTCTCACCAAAAAATTGTAATTTCTTTTACGGTAAAGTCCCTCATCTGTAAGAAATCTGCTTCTTCGGTTTTGATCGCCCCGCACTGATAGCAGCGTATGAATTTCCTTGAAGCAAGATTCAGTTGCTGAAAGCTCTCCTTTTTCTCCACTATAGCGGCTTTGGGTATTCTTTAAAGCTTTCTCTTTCCATTTTGAATATTTTAAATGTGAGTTATTAATGCGATGACACGAAACTACGGTTTTAAAAACCAAGCACATGCCGAGCGCGGCAGCCATTTTTGTAGAATTTGTATGTAACCTAAAGACCCGGTCAGTAATAATATATGCGTGCATAAATTTGCATGCACAAATGTGACACCAAAAAAAAAATAAAAAAAAAATGACGCAGAAAAACGAAGCCGGAAACCTACCTCATGCGCGCTACGCGCATGAGTAACAAGAGGCTACTATTGTAGCCTACACTCATGCGCTTGCGTAAGCAAGTTTTATGGTTTGTTTTGAACGGGTCACGCACCCCTTCCCCCCTCAACGAATTTTGCGTGACACACTAAAGAACTTTTTAAGTCGTAAATACGACTTATTGCGATTACTGGAGAAAAGTCACTCGCTCATCGTAAACTTTAGGAACACTGTTTGACATGCGCCGGTTCTCGTCTGATCACCGAAGTTAAGCCCTATTCAAACTGGTCCTTGAGTTCACGGGAGCCGATTAAGAAACAATACTTCATACCAACGGGTGGCATTCACACTGAATAATATTATGCAAGGGTATATAAGGATCACATGTTCTGTGTTAGGCCTCTTTTCGCAAGAAGCGTGGGATCTTGAAAGTGGAAAATAACCTTTATGGCCGCACAGACCCATCCGTCCTCCCCGCCCTCCCAGTAGCGGTTCAAGTCCAGGCAGCGCCAGCCCAGGTGATTCCAAAGCCAGCTCCAGCGTTTCTTGTACAAGCACCAGCTTCAGTGACTCTACTGAACGCGCCAGCTCCACTAGCTCCTGTACAAGCGCCGCCGGGAGTTCCAGCGTCGGTTCAAGCCGAACCAGATAACCTTGAAGTAGGGGTATTTCACTAGTGTATTTGTGTTCTGTACACCTTCGTTCTGTTTGTTACTAGTACGCCCAAATCGGATTTGTATGTGTGGTTTTTCTCTGTGTAGTAATTTTACGCCACGACGAGATGTATGTTGGCAAAATGCTGGTTGCTCTATGTGACACCACGACGATATATTTGGCAAGTGCTGAGTCCGCTCGGCGAAATTATTCTGTAACAGTGGTTGCTCTGTGTGACACCACGTCGATATATTTGGCCAGTGCTGAGTTCGCTCAGCGAAATTATTTTGTAATAGTGGTTGCTCTGTGTGACACCACGACGATATCAGTATTTGGCATAAGTGCTGAGTTCGCTCAGCGAAATTATTTTGTAACAGTGGTTGCTCTGTGTGACACCACGACGATATCAGTATTTGGCATAAGTGCTGAGTTCGCTCAGCGAAATTATTTTGTAACAGTGGTTGCTCTGTGTGACACCACGACGATATATTTGGCAAGTGCTGAGTTCGCTCAGCGAAATTATTGTACAACAGTGGTTGCTCTGTGTGACACCACGACGATATATTTGGCAAGTGCTGAGTTCGCTCAGCGAAATTATTGTGTGACAGTGGTTGCTCTGTGTGACTCCACGATGAAAAATTTGTCAAGTGCTGAGCGCGCATGAGTAAAAAAAATGACGAAGAAAAACGAAGCCGGAAACCTACCTCATGCGCGCTACGCGCATGAGTAATAATGACGAAGAAAAACGAAGCCCATTTTATGACTTCATAGCGCTTCGTGCATGAGGTAATAACTATAAAATTGGATAACTATACATAATGGCTTGAATTGAGAAAGAATGTTGTCTGAAATGTTGAGTGAATAAACAACTGACAGATCGAATAATTATTCATTCACAAACTTTATGCAAGCCTCTTTTGAAAAGTTCAGCTCAGATCCCTTATTTACATGTAGGTCACAGAAACACATTACTACTAACTGAAATTATTTTCAAAACATCAAAATCTTGCCACATATGAAGTATGGCTTACCTTTTTTACTCCTGAGGCTCTCTTCATTGCAACTCCAGAGGCAAACCCCATGATTTGCCATTTGACATGAAACACTAATCCTAATATCATATCTAACAGACGTGATTGACAGCACTCTGCCAAGTCATGATCTAAACTCTGCCCAAAGTGAAACAGTGTCTCAATTCTCTGAGAATTGGTCTTGATTATTTGCTAATGGACCATGTGACCCAAAACGCATGACCGCAGCAAAATAATGAGGCCTAGGTACTATGCAAGATCTGGTTCTTGTGTTAGCTGAGGTATATACGGTGGACTTTTACATTGAAATGATCAGTGCTTAAAATCAACATACAAAAACTGGACTAGACATGACATTATGTTTATTTGTAAGTTTAAAGTTACTTCTGCATCTGAGTAAATTGAATAAACAAAATCTGCAAGTTCACAGCATTTGGACACTCTTGACATGGCAATATTTTTGTCCACATTCACTGTAATCTGTCAATGAATGGTGATCTGACCAATCAGATCACTGAATGATGTCAGATTCTGGCACTGCATCATGATGGAGTAGCAGCATCAGAAGAATGCCTGCAGGCGCTGTAACCCCCTATCCCTCCCTCCCCAGGCAGCACAAGGTTTACTTTGCTTGCCCCCACAAAGGAGCCTGTTCACAATAAGATAGTCTGCTCGCAGTCTAACCCAGGTTGTGTCAGCTCACCTAGACAAGCAATTCATGCCAGTTATTTAAAGAAGACCTGAATGGTTCAGCTTTATTTACACCATTAACTGCATCAACATGTTCATTCATCATCCATCAAAATAAAAGTATTTTTTTATTTCAGGGAGTCCTTGTTTAGTCCATCGGTAGAAACCTTCCCTGTGGGAAAAGAACTCATCACCCTGAGTATTGGAGCTTAATTAGGTGCTTAGGCTGCTGGGTTAGCAGTCATGTTGTTCTAGTAAACAGTAGGGCCAGACTGACCCTGCATGTTCCTCTTCTTTAGGCTGTGTGCTACCCTATTTGTTGTTACCATTACCACATATGATGCCCCTTATGGGTATCGGTTTTGTAATTTTTTTTCTTAGTACACCTGATTAGTGTACTAAGGATTTTTAAGGAAATTAAAATTGCAAAAATACACAAACATAAGCTTATTTGCATAAGGCAAGGCGAGTGAAGACAGAAAATCTAAGTCTTGTTTTGTTTACATAAAATCGCTTTTTAATCTATGCAATGAATGAACAAAGACATAAAAACGGACAACACAATCTTCTTTAGAAAGATTTTTTTCTATCTCCATTAATTTATGTTTAAAAGCAAAACACGTACTATTTCTAGTGCATCAAGGCAGAGCTGTCCTCGATGAAATTCAAGATAACAACACGACTTAATTTGAACACGTTTCATAAACATGTCTCCAAAACTTAAAAGAACTCAAAGGAAAAGTCAATCAAAAATTGATATCAACATAAATTCCCATCGAAAAATGTGATTTATTTTACCTTTAAAGCACTGGACTGCTTGGAAACTCGTTAAAACTCCGCTTCTTAGGTTCTGAAATCCGTAATAAAAAAAGGCATCTTCCCGCATTGCTCCTGCATTAATAATATGAAGTTCCTCGAAGCAAGATTTTATCCCTGAAAGCTCTTCTTTTTCCACTAAAGCGGCTTCTGAGTATACCTTAATTAATATCCCTGGCTTGAGTAGCAAACCGCGAAAAAATGCAGGAAAATAACGAGTTTAATTCTCCGCTAGACACAACAAAACAACTAAAGTGTTTACCGAGCTCACGGCTGTGTGGTCGCGCGAAAAACAAAATTACTAAGATCCCGGATGTTATTCCAACACGGGCGGGCACACACGCGCCCGCGAAACATTCCGCTAGCCATGACCATGAAAAATCACGGCATAGGTTCTATGAGTATGGAGCTGCGCAGCCAGGCCTTCGGCCTGGCAAGTGCTCCGCTATAACTTATGTATATATGTTTATAAAGCAGTTCACTTTTATCTAAGAGATCTCGGCAAAGTTTGGATGGCCAGTTTAAAGTGTAAAAATTGTTTTTTCGCTTAATCAACTCTATGTACGTTGGAAAGTTGAATAGTTAAATATTTTTTGTTTTTAACATTGCATTAGTGAATTATAAAGGTTTGAATTTACAAAGTGTTAATAAGATGATGTCAAATCAAGACTTGTTTTTTATACAACTACTTTTTTCCACCTCCAAGTAATATTTTTTTTACAAATCAATTGACTATTAACAGTTTTTATTTAGTATTTCTTAAATTGATTATCCCTAAGCTGTGAACTGCATATTGTAAATTGAAGTAGAAATAATTTTTAAGTCTTGATTTGACATCATCTAATTAGCATTTTGTAAATTCGAATCTCTATAACTCACTTACACGATGTTAAAAACAAGAAATATTTCACTATTCGACTTTTCAACGTCAAAATGTCAAAATGGGGGTTAGGTGCACTTTAAGGAACTGGGGATACATACACCTTATTCATAAAATTAATGGTGGCTAATTTATTTTTACATGACATAACATAAACATGTACAAAATCCAAAATAATTTTTACTCTAAAATGAGACCATCAAGGACAATTAACAGAAATATAAAAGAATAATAAATTGGTCACTATTAATGATGAATAGGGTGTATGTACACAATCAAATTTCTTCGACAAAGTTTTTTTGCTCATGTATATGACTATATCAGTTAAGCATGTTGCTCCACTGTCCCAAATCCATTGTTCACGCATAAACAAGGAAACTTGTAAAAGAAAATTTGTTCACCCACATACATGGGCAAATCATTTGTCAAAAAAAGAAATATCTTCTGTGTATGGGGCTTAACAGCATTACTGATCAACATTTCATTTTATTAAAGGGGGGAGGAAGTTAATCAAAGCACAAACAATAATAAAAATGTCACTTGCACTTTCCATCATGCTTATAGGGAATGCCCTATCGAAAATATGGTAGTTCTTAATTCTCTCCATAAATCTTTCCACGTGGATGCGTAAGTTGGCAATGGCTCTAGTGTCATCAAGTTTCCCCTCTGAGAACTGAGCTTTCTGTTTCACTAGTGGTGGTGTAATAAGATGTGCTTGTCTGGCAGCTAATTCATCTTGAATCAGAAACCCTTTGTCTGCCATCACACCATCTCCAGCTGAAAGCTTATCCAGAAAACCAGATTTCATTATTATTTCTTTCTCAGAAATTGAACCAATGTACAGCTCACTGGCAAATGAACACACACCTGATGGTGTTATACCCACAAGACCTTTCATTGTGGGATTTCACTTGTAATATGAATAGCATGCAGATTGATTATCCAACGCAGAAGGTGATTCCAACTTTATTTCAGTGCAATCAATAATTACCACAACTTCAGGGTATTTTGCTTTGAATGTGGCTGGCATATGATCCATGATCTGCTTCTTTGATGGCCAACAAACAAGAGGTTCCAGTTGAAGTCTTAAGAGACGTATCCAGGTAGTGAATATTCTCGAGACTGTACTGGTCGAAATTCCAAATCTATCAGCCAACTCTTTTTCTAACAGTCCAAGTCTTATTCTCACAAGAACAAGGAAAAACTCATCAAGTAATGACAATAACCTTGAGGCACCTGGAGACTCGAGGGCAGAGGTGTTCAATTGTTTTCTGTGATATATCCCATAACTCATATTGTTAGCTTTACTTGAAACCAAATCAAAGCAGGCAATTAGTTTCATAGTTGGGAAAACCAGTGTAGAACAAGACACTGTGGTCATCCTTTTGAAACCGTCTAATAGAAAATTCCCGGTTCTGAGTAACAGTCTGAAGAGCACTTACTTTTTCTTCAAGACATTTAAGGTAATCTTCGTTTTCTTCAATCTGCACTCCAGTTAAGCATGTTTGGGTTTCTTTTGACTCGGTACAAATGACATCGGAAGAGACGCTTGTAGACTCATAAGACTGCATTTGACAACAACTTCCGTTGTCACAACTTCAACAAGGTCAAGTGTTGAAGCAGCATCGTCAACTTCTAACCTCCTTCTAGCAGGTGGCTTTCTCAATTTAAATGGCTTACTCCATGGAAAGATCGATGGTAAATGTGCTCCATGCCTCTTCTTACCTCCATCAAAATGCTCCGAGCATATTCGGGTATGAGAAGATTGCAATTTAAACGTTGTGTTTCTGATGAGCCTTTTGTATTCTTTTCGAATGCGTTAGTCCTTCGGTATGCGGTAAAATGATAAATTTGGATTTTCCTCTTGTGATTATTACACAAAGGAACACAACAATTGTAATGGGAAGGCATTTGTCACTCCACGACGTTGTCAACAATGGGCGCCGATGGCCGCCACGTCGAAATTTTGTTCTTTCAAAATGAGCCTGCGCTATGTTCGGAGCGCGGTAACCAAAAAAGTCGTGTGATTTTGAAAAAGAGCTATTTACAGTAACAGTTCCGAAGCAAGTATCGAGCACATTGAAGGAGATGAGCCGGTTGACTCGCCCCCCCCCCCCCCCCCCCCCAGAAGATCCGGCCTCAGGCCGCAGGTAAGTCTGTATACTGCTCGCGAATACGTGCGTGGTCAATATAGCGATTATAATATAATAGCGAAATTAGTCTGAAGGCTGAAGGTCACGATATGCACGCAACAATGTTGCTGTTCTGTGAAATCTGTGACATGATTGTTTTGTGTGTAAATATTCACTGCTGGTATTAATAAGTTTATTTGTTTTTATAGAGAATATTTCAGGCGACGTTCCTACAATTGGCGGTAATCCTGAGCGGAATGATTGGGGGAAATGACTATTTAATGTTTTTTTTTTATGAAATTGGCATTTCAGCCTCATCCAGTTTAATAATATCAAATTAAACAATTTAGCTCAAATCGAAATGTCTGTGATTTCTCATTTATACACAGATGTCGACTTGGCCAAAATCAATAGAAATATGATTAGCGATGAACAGAAGTGTCAAATACTAAACAACACGCAAACCAAGAGAACAAGAGCCAATCATCAATATCCATCTAACCAGCAAAAGAGGCAGTACAATGAAGAATGGGAGGCCACGTACTCATGGTTTAACGATACTCGCCTTCAGAGGATGGTGCGTACTGTGCCACCTGTTTCGTGTTTAGCCATACTAGTTCTAGTATACTAATTTCAACACCATTTCGCGATTGGAAAAATGCAATAGGAACAAAAAGAGGAATTCTAACGAACCATCACCTTTCAAAAAGCCATCAGAGTGCACTGCAAGCTGAAGAAGAATTTAAAGCAGTGAGTAGTAGAGAAAAAGCGTCTGTTGTAGAATCTCTTAATCAGTCCTATTCAACTGGCGTAAAGACAAACAGGGCTGCTCTTCTTGCATTAATAAACGTCGTAATTTGTTTAGCTAAACGTGGCATAGCTTTCTGGGGAAGCTGGGACAAATCTAATCTTAAAAAACTGGTAATTTTGAGTTTTTTATTGATTGGATTGCCAAGTATGATGAATCCTTGGAAGAGCATTTGAAGATGGCAGCCAAGAATGCACGGTATCTCTCTCCGCAAATACAAAATGAACTAATAGATTGCCTTGGAGACAGCATTCGCACCATTAGTGTCGGAAATAGCAAGTCAAAATTTGTGAGTGTGATGGCTGATGAGTCGCAAGACGTTTCGACGATCGAACAGCTGTCAGTTTGCATCCGATATTTGAGTAAGCCGTCTGCCGAGGAAATGCAGGTCCATGAGACATTTCTTGGATTCGTGGAGCTTCCCAGGACAGATGCAGCCACAATCACAGCCTCGCTGCTGGAACATCTCCTTAAGTGGGGCGTAGATCTGAACAGATTACGTGGGATGGGTTTTGATGGGGCCGCGACAATGAGTGGATCAGCGACAGGGGTGCAGGCGCGAATTACGCAGCAATATCCAAAGGCAAAGTACTTCACTCACTGCTCAAGTCATTGCCTCAATCTCGTCATAGTGAGTGGCTGTACTAAAGTGCAAGAAATTAGTAATTTCATGGCGACATTCAAGGAGCTACAATGTAACATTGTTCCTTTCCTACTCGGCTAAGAGGAAGGACATCCCGAAGGCCCGCTGCATTTAAACACAGACGACCTTTTAGCAGACTGTTCAAAGGAAGACCTCGAACAAACCTTGTTTTCAGGTGGTTTACACCGCCAGAACCTGCCTACGCTCAGTGACACACGCTGGCTATCAAGGGTAGATTCCATCAGTACTCTACTTGTAAACTACCAGAAAGTATATGACGCTGTTGCTCAAGTACAAGCTGAATCCCGAGGCAATTCCGCGCACGATGCTTCCGCCTTTCTACACAGCATGGAGCAATTCACCTTCATAGTCGCAGCCATTCTGACACAGTACATACTTGGATTCACTCGACCTTTGTCCGTTCTTCTGCAATCCACAAAGTGTGACCTTCTAAAAGCACACAATGATGCCAGATGCCTGATCAATGTCATGGAGAGCATAAGGAGTGAGGAAAAATTTGACATGCTGTACGAGAGGGCAGTCAAAGTTGCCGGGTTCATTGATGTTCAACCCTCTAAACCAAGAACAGTCGCAAGGCAAACACATCGAGCAAATGCCACTGCGCAAACTGTTCCAGAATATTACCGGTAAATAGTTTTAGCTATAGGAATAACAATTACAATTTTATAACATTTTAAATCTAAAACTAAATCAGTGACATATTAATAGGTAATTTTCGATACCAAACAATACTGGATTCATTGTGTATTATTTCACTTTTTCATAAGGTTAAATTACTATTATCCTTTTCTGGATCACATCATATCCCATATGAACACAAGATTTACAGATGCCATGAAAAGAGCACTTCTTGGAACAATACTTATCCCAGCCAATCTAGAGAAAGTTAATCCAGCAATAGTGGAAGAAATAAAGACAGAGTTCATTAACGATCTTCCAATGCCTTCCTCCTTCCAACAAGAGGTATACTTATCATTAAACAAAAAACACGATTCGAATATGAATAATTTTTATAATTCATGCAACACATGTATAGCCTCTGATTTCTCATATGACCGTTAACATTTATATTTCGCAGATTGATCGTTGGAAAATCGTACATCAGGGTACAGACGTTGCTTCACTCCACATGCTATTTCCTGTTGCGATGAGCTGCTTAATCCCAATATATCAACAATCCTTCAGTTAATCCTTACATTACCAGTTGGAAGCTGCTCCTGTGAGAGAGGCTTCAGCAGTTTGCGCCGATTGAAGACGTGGTCCAGATCAACAATGGGCAAAAGTAGTATAGGGCCAGCAAAGATAAGCCTCGTTACGGCATTCCCCTGCACTCCCCTGCATTCCCCTCATTAGCTATGCCTAGTCAATGACAATTTCCTGCATACTAATTTGGAATAGGTAAGTAATTATTTACTTAGGAACAATATTATTTACTTAGGAACAATAGACCGGCCCAGACTTGCCCGCTCTATTCCAACTCACTTCAAAACAGAAAACGACTGACACAGACATCCTTTACAGAGATAGATCAAAACAACATATCTTTACCACTAGACCATCAAAGCTGTGACCGATATTATAGCCGAATAAAACTAATAAGAGAGTTCCGAAACATTCAAGTTTAGAAGCAAATAAATTGCACAGTATAAAAAACCGCTTTTACTTTACTAAGATCCGCAACATTCTTTTAACCGCTTCATCGCTAGACTCTATGTCGATTTTAAGTTTCCCAGCGATCACCCACTTTAAGTTTTAATTTCTTCTCCAGTAGCTTCAATGTTCAAACTTTTAATTATGCGAACTTTCACTGAACTAAATTTGCCAGAAAAATTAGCACCTCGGAAAAATAAACAAAGCAACCAATTACATGCGTTACTAAAACAATAAAGCCACACTTTATTAAGTTCAAACTATATTTATTGATAACAAACAATTTCATAATTATACAGACAATTTAAAAGCTTAGTTGGAAAGGAACAGACAGAGTCGATTTATTCTTTTTCATCGGGTTTATACAAAGTACTCTTTGATTCCCTTGGTTTTCTGTGTCTCACCGCACTGCAATCATCGTTTCGGGTGTTATTAATCCTCTTGATTCTTAGAATACTTGTAAGGTTCAGCTCTAAATCTATAACGCCGCGATCGCCTTTTAAGTTTGTCATCACCAACATCTAAGTAATTTACTAACTGGATTCTAGGTCGTTTGCGCTTCGGTGCTGGCAAGGGTGTTTGAACTGTGGGGGGAGGGGTCAAAACGGCTGGATTTAAAGGTAGTGGCGTTACTGCGGAAGTTTCTTGTATAGTGGGCGCTGGAGAGGGTGTCGCGATAAATGGATTTAAGGGTGTAGAGGTTGTCACTGCTGTTAATGCTGTGGGTTCTTGTATAATGGTGTGTAAATTATCTTTCGGATGACTTGCAAAACTTATTTTCATTTCATCAGACTGTTGAGGTGTTCCATTCAATTGATGTTTAAACGTCAGATATCTGTTTTGCAGCTCAAGGTACTGCTTGGCTTTGTCATTTTCCTCAAGGTCTGTACGAGAGAGAAGGTTGTCCATTATGTCCTGCAGTCCCTGCATGGCTGAGAGAACTGGAGCTGTCGAAAGGTTCTGTTGTCTGAGATACTTTAGTAGCTCCTGGGAAATATTGTTTTCTACCCCTGCTGTTTGATTAAATTGTTCTTCACCGGGTAGTACATTCGTTCGCAGTCTACAATTATCTTGTGTGGTTGTTTTTAAATCCACCAGGAGATAACCAAAGGGTCTTCGTACAGCCTCTTCGTACTGGTTTATAAAGAAAGCCGTTTGTCCAGGATACATTTGCTTAGCTAGGGTCAAAATTTGCAGTTTGTCCCTGGGATTCTTGAAAGGGACCAAGTAGTGACTGTTTAAACTGATACTTCGGCTTTCCTTGCCCTGATGAAATAAATTCTTTACGATATAAATGACACTCAGGTTGCGGTGATGAGAACCTCGTGTAAAAAGGTTTACTATTCGCTTGTCTTTGCCGGCGTCAATCATTTGATCGTCAAAGACGATTAAGTTCCGTTTGTTGACATCGAAATAAGAATCGTGTTCCAACGCAGAAGGAATACCCTTGACAAATTCAATTTGTGGTATTGTGACTAGCATTTGAATGTACGCAGGCTGCCATTGGGAATAACACCAGACAATCCTCTCGGGTGGTAGGTTTATCACGTCTGAGGCCTGTTGTAACAGCGATTGAACCCAAAACGTTTTCCCCGAACCGGTCATCCCTGCAACCATACAAGTAAAAGGGTGCTCGAAGTGAAACCGCTGACACTTTTGTGAAGAAATCGTCATTGCTTTAAATGGAGTGAAAGTAGGACTGGTGTGTTTGTTGGTCATATGTCTTTGCATACTATCTTTCCTGCTAAATGTCTTCTCACAAACGGGACAGGACAAATTCCTGTCAACTCAATGAAAGCTCAATGTGAACTGAGAAAGAGACGAATGTTACTCACTTATATAGGCTAGTCCCTCCTCAATTCTATTGTTTTCACCACCACCACTACCATCACAATTCTATTGATTTCACCACCACCACCACCACAATTCTATTGTTATCACCACCACCACCACAATTCTATTGTTATCACCACCACAATGCTATTGTCATCACCACTACCACCACCACAATTCTATTGTTATCACCACCACCACCACCACCACCACCACCACCACCACCACCACCACCACAATTCTATTGTTTTCACCACCACCACCACCACCACAATTCTATTGTTATCACCACCACCACCACCACCACAATTCTCCTCCACCACCACAATTCTATTGTTATCACCACCACCACCACCACCACAATTCTATTGTTTTCACCACCACCACCACAATTCTCCTCCACCACCACAATTCTCCTCCACCACCACAATTCTATTGTTATCACCACCACCACCACCACCACAATTCTATTGTTATCACCACCACCACCACAATTCTATTGTTTTCACCACCACCTCCACAATTCTATTGTTATCACCACCACTACCACCACAATTCTATTGTTATCTCCACCACCACCACCACAAATCTATTGTTATCACCACCACCACCACCACCACCACAATTCTATTGTTTTCACCACCACCACCCTCACCACCACCACCACCGCCACCACAATTCTTACTATTGTTATCACCACCACCACCACAATTCTATTGTTTTTCCTTCTATTCCACGATAAAAGACAGTTACTCACTATTCTTAGCTCATTCTACAGTTATGTCTCAAGTAGTAAAGAACAACCGGGGTTTTCTACAGCTCTTAGCTAATGGTCCCGATCATCAGCGCCAATTTCTCTTAAGGACAGCTTCTCCACAACAGGTTCACGCCTTGTTACATATTCTTTATAATGTTCTTAAGGAAAACATTCCCTGTTCTGAAACAAATAAGCGTGTTTTGCTCCGATACAAGGATGCTCTTATTAATCTGGCCGATCAAGATGTTCCCTACAAGACAAAGAAGCAAATACTTGTACAAGAGGGTGGTGGCTTTATACAAGACTTATTGGCCCCCGTTGTTACAAGCTTGGGCGTTTTGATGCTATAAAAGAAACTTTACATCATTGCACTGATCATTTCAAGCTTGTCTTTAACGAGTACGGATCGATATGAAGAGAAAAGTAGACTGGGATGAAGAAGAAATGGAGAGCGGTATGGAAGACACTATAACTTCCGATGAGGACAACGATGACGAGGAAGACAACGAGGAGCCAAGAATTAAAGATGTTTTAGGCAATCTTTCCAAAGCGGTGTCAAAAGAACGTGCTTCTGATTTGTTGCATAGCATGGCCGCTTCCAAAGATATCCTGTTTTGGGCACCTAGAGGCCAATTACTCCGAAATCAGCGCATAATACCCGTCACAAACATCGCAGAGCTGGTTGAGTATGTACTACTTCCCCATAACGATGATGTAGCCCGACCCCGTGCGCTTAATACCTTTTTAGATGGACTCGCAGAGTTGGGAATTGATAAGCGTTTAATCAAGAATAAAAAATTGTTAAGCGATATTTTAGAGAAAGAAAAGATCTATCAAGAACAAAAAGAATCCGACAACGAGACATATAAAGGAGATTCAACTGACAGCGAAGGAGAGGAAAGCGCTTCTGAGAACAGTCCGGCCGATGGATCTGAAGAAAGCGACCAAGAAATTCAAATTGATGAACAGGATGCAGGAAATTCAACCGACAACGAAGAGGAGGAAAGCGCTTCTGAAAGCGGGAAAATAAATCAGGCAAAAAGTCAAATCCCATGTCATCATTGCGAGAGTTCAAATGTGTATGTAACCGGAGTCGTGAAATGTCCCAAATGCTTTTGGCATGATAATAAAAAGATTTGCCCCATATGCGACCACAAGATTCCTTTGGACAAAACTAAACTCGTGAAAGAGACCCTTGCTCGTTGCGATGATTGCAGTGCGGTGAGACACAGGAAACCAAGGGAATCAAAGAGCCGATGAAAAAGAATAAATCGACTCTGTCTGTTCCTTTCCAACTAAGCTTTTAAATTGTCTGTATAAATATGAAATTGTTTGTTATCAATAAATATAGTTTGAACTTAATAAAGTGTGGCTTTATTGTTTTAGTAACGCATGTAATTGGTTGCTTTGTTTATTTTTCCGAGGTGCTAATTTTTCATGCAAATTTAGTTCAGTGAAAGTTCGCATAATTAAAAGTTTGAACATTGAAGCTACCGGAAAAGAAATTAAAACTTAAAGTGGGTGATCGCTGGGAAACTTAAAATCGACATAGAGTCTAGCGATGAAGCGGTTAAAAGAATGTTGCGGATCTTAGTAAAGTAAAAGCGGTTTTTTATACTGTGCAATTTATTTGCTTCTAAACTTGAATGTTTCGGAACTCTCTTATTAGTTTTATTCGGCTATAATATCGGTCACAGCTTTGATGGTCTAGTGGTAAAGATATGTTGTTTTGATCTATCTCTGTAAAGGATATCTGTGTCAGTCGTTTTCTGTTTTGAAGTGAGTTGGAATAGAGCGGGCAAGTCTGGGCCGGTCTATTGTTCCTAAGTAAATAATATTGTTCCTAAGTAAATAATTACTTACCTATTCCAAATTAGTATGCAGGAAATTGTCATTGACTAGGCATAGCTAATGAGGGGAATGCAGGGGAGTGCAGGGGAATGCCGTAACGAGGCTTATCTTTGTTGGCCCTATACTACTGGCACAGACCGCCTTAATGGTCTTTCCCTTGCATACATTTACGACATCACTCCAAACCCGTTGCAAATATTGCAAAAATGGGACGCCAGTGGTCATAGGAGAATTGCTTTAGCTTTCTCCAAATAAAAACGAGGCCTCTAAAGTTAGTTTGGATTTTGATTATGTTTTAGGGGAAATACCACCAGGAAAACGCTAAAATGGCATTTCCGAGCGCGTAGATTTCAAAATTTTCTGGGGGAAAATGCCCCCAGACCCACTAGCGGCACGCGCCTTCGGCACTTCGCAAGCAGTTGCCTCAGTTATCATAAAAGTGTGGCTACGGGCCTGACAGAACAAACAATAACTGTTATATTACTACTGTTATACTGGTAGGTCATTTCATAAGTCCTATCATTTTATTTTTCGCATTAAAGAGCCATCAGATTGGGAAGCCATCTCATACTCAGTCCCTCACTTCAAGGCTATATGGTCCTTCTTATGATTAAATGCAATAAGTCTAAAAAAAGACCTACTTGATAGTCTCAATGAAAGCCTTTTCCTCACAATCTTCTAATACAATGAGAGCCATTCTAGTTGAAGAACATAACTTTGTAGCTGCTGTGATACTTGATTCATTGTGCACCTTGAATCCTAATGATTCCAACTTTTTCCACACAATCAAAGTGGAATTTTCACCTTTCTTTAATGACACATGGAGACATGGTGACTTATCATTTTCTTTGCTCTGTAATAAAACAAAAACATCACATTAACATTAAATTGAGTTGAAACTTTCTTCACAGAGACCATTCTATTATGGGCAGTTCACTAATGGTCCTAAAGAGAACAAATTTCATAATAACTCATAACTCTACCTCTAAAAGAGAGACATCTTGGTGGCCACTCAAGTATGTGTCCCTTGTTACTCATGCGCGTAGCGGCATGAGGTAAGGTTTCGGCTCCGTTTTTCTTGTTTTTATTATTATTTTTATTTTTTGTGTCACGATTTTGCATGCAAATTTATGCGCGCATATTTTAAATTGTGCACTTCCGTTTGACGTCTTTGCCATTTACACTTCCTGTTTAGTGACTTCCGGCTATTCTCACTTCCGGTAAAAGAGCGTTACTTAAGTGTCATGACAGAATCTCCTACAACCCTACATACATTACTATGTTCACGTTTGGTATATATAACACTTAGAAAAATCACTGGCTTCATTGTGGTACAGCATTCATGTCCACAACATTCAATAGTAAACAACGTGGTTTTCAGGAACGATGACTGAATGAAAGGAGTAACTCTTCTCCATGTCGGACATCTTCTTATCATGTTTAAAATATATCATAAAATTTTCTTACGCATGCGCATGAGTAAAGGCTGCTTGGAGCCTCTTGTTTTAATGAGCTTTGTCTGTACAATTGTATATAGCATTTTAGCAATAATGTACCTTGTAAAAAAAACCAAGGGCTCCCATGAGTCAACTTTGTGAATATTTATTTTATGTACATAGAAACAAAAGTTCTGTAAAGGAATATTAAAGAATTTTGCATTACCTGAATGCAATTTGGATATCGCAGTCTCCGATGGGCAAGGAATCCTTACTTTGCCAAGCCACAATTGTTGTAAAAAATGGAACGATAATACAAAATATATTTAAGTTTGTTGCAAACATTAAAGATTATAAGAAAATTTGCAGGCGTATATATACACTGCCTATGTTTAAATTTATTGTGTAGATAATAAGGTCAGGCCAGGGGTAACTTGAATGATAAGACTAGCATTTTACTCTGCAAAGTAAGTAAGTCAACTTTAATTTAAAGAGGGTAATACGTAAAAGTTTTCACTGACAAACCTGTGGCCCTCTATCTTAAAACCCACTAACCACAAACCCACGAATACTCCGGAATCTTAAAGTGTATATAATTTGCATATAAACATAAATGCAAGCATATCATTTGAACCTTGTACCGGGAGCTAACGCATAATGCAATATTGTGGTAAGGTTATGTTTTTATAAACATCATTGAGAAGATAAGAGATAAGGCTAACAACATTACGAACGTACGAATATAAGAAACAACATTGAGAAGATTAGGCTAACAACATTACGAACGTACGAACGTAAGAAACAACATTGAGAAGATAAGACTAACAACTTACGAACGCACGAATGTAAGAAACGACATTGAGATGAGAAGACTAACAACTTACGAACGTACGAATGTGCAGGAAAACAACGAGAAGATAAGACTAACAACATTACGAACGTACGAATATAAGAAACAACATTGGGAAATAAGGCTAACAACTTACGAAAATAATAATGTTCGAACGTACGAATGTACGGAAAAACAATGAGAAGATAAGACTAACTAACACCTTAGGAGCATACGAATGTACAGGAAAACATTGAAAATGTAAGACTAATGCCTTAACGAAAGTACAGAGAAACATAATTTTCAGTTTGGTTTCGTTACGTCTGGTGCTTCACGATTTTTACTAGCCCAAATGGCTAATGAAAGCAAAATTCCACTAGCCAAAACTGAATTCATGGTTCGTACAACTTCAGACAAATAAAATTCAAGGACTTCTCAAGGACAAAAAATAGTTTTCAAGGTCTAAGTTTTATTTACGAAATCGAAACACTTTGTCCCCTGGTGCATGAAATCGAGGCAAAGATTACAAATTTTTTTTTAAATTTTATTATTCTGACGTTTCATTTACACAGTTACAATTTCACATTCACAAAATAGGTTAAAAATGATAACAATTCGATATATTTAACAATCTTACGCAGTTACCCTATTTTCAGCTTAACAAATTAAACAAATTGAACTAATTAAACTAATTGAACCAAGCAACATAACGTAAAAAAAAAAGAAAGACAAACAGGATAGAAGGCAAATCGACTTAAGATTTTTAAATTATGAACCATTCCTTTCATTTGAATATCCATTTCTTTTCAAAGAAGTTTTTCTTGTTTATTTTTCCTTCAATTTCATATTTGATAGCTATCTTGTTCTGATAACCTTGAATTTTAGGGTGTATTTGTTTTCTTCTGCAGTCCCACAAAAACAGTTTTCCAATAACAATAAAGTAATTGAGTAGTGTATGTAAAGGGCAGTGTGTTGAAAGCATTCCAAATAAAACATTTTCCAAAGTCAGGTGAACTACCTGATTTGACAAGCGGAACCAGTACAACTCGAAATCATTCCAGAACTGTCTCGCATAAGTACATTGATAAAGCAGGTGATATAGCGTTTCTCGCTCAGCTTCGCAGAAAGTGCATAAGTCGTCAGCTCTAAAGCCAATTTTACACAATTTCGTGTTTGTGTAGAGTATATTGTTAAGGATTTTATACTGAAAAGCCTTAACATAGGATTCAAGTGCGACAGAGTGAGGTAAAATGAAAGATTCCCTCAATAGATCATCTGAGATATTAAAGTCGCTTTTCCATTTATGCACAATATTAGGAGGCTGTGATTTCTTCATAACAAGTAAGGAGTAATAATCTTTCGATTTCTTTTTCTTCACATCAAAAATGTTGTTATTTATTTGAAGCGAAGAAGGCGTTAGTGTATAGATATAATCAGGATCACCTTTCAAAAAATCAGGTATCGAGTGTCAAAGACCTGCCCATTGTAGAAAGCTAATTTTTCTAACTTTATTTGAAACGTAACTAAAGGACTCATTTATATTCAAATCGAGCCGGCGTGGATGCGAGTGATTCCGGAGTCAAAATATTTTTTGTAATAGATAGGCTTTTTATCTATTCTAATTTCTTTATTATTCCAAATAATATTTGTCCAATTCAAGTCTGTAGCGAAAGTTTCACGAAATTGTGACCACCATAGAAGAAGCTCTCGATAAAACTGGGAAGTGATTGTATAATCGTTAACATCATAGTTACAATTTAAAAAGAACAGTCCTCCAAATGTTTTCAATTGGTGTTGTAAGTACCGCTTCCATGTTCCATCATTTGCGTTAAATATTCGTTTAAGCCAAGCTAATCTCAGAGCTTTAACCATGCTCTCTAAGTCAATCATTTTTAACCCACCTTTCCCATAATCATTTATTGTTGACAGACGCGTTACTTTATCTGTTCCTTTCCACAAGAATTTGAAAAGCAATTGATTAAATTGTTTCACCATCTCGTTGGGTGTAGGCAGAAGTGAGCATACATAAACAAATTTTGGAATTAGAAAAGATTTTATTATTGTCACTTTACCAAAGATTGAAAGACCTCTTGAAGTCCAAATGTTGATCAGTTTTTTAATACTATCCAGTCGTTCGATGAAATTCTTTTCTTTGAGCAGTTTTAAGTCATAGGTAAAATATAATCCAAGAGCTTTTATTGGTTCGGTTGGCCATTTAATTCCAAACGGTTTTGTTTTTTTTTTCTTTGGATGCTCCGATCCACATACCCTCAGTTTTTGTGCTGTTAATTTTAAGACCAGACACATTCTTAAAAACGTCCAACAATTCAAATAAAATTTTGGCCGAGTCCATATCCGAGAGCACTGCAGTAGTGTCATCCGCGTATTACAAGAGCTTTGTTTCCTCCTTCTCGATAGAAATTCCTTTTACGTCTTTATTCTGACGAATGGCAATTGCAAGAGTTTCCACAACTGCTATAAAAAGGTAAGGCGAGAGTGGATCACCTTGCCGGACTCCTCGTTCAAGCACAAAATAATTTGAAGCAGTTCCATTATTTATGGTACAGCTCTGTATGTTTTTATAAAAAGTTTTAACCCAGTTGAGAAAGTCTGGACCGAAATTAAAGGATTCAAGACATTTATAAAGAAAATCCCATTCTTTTCTATCAAAAGCCTTTTCAAAATCAACAAGAAGCTGTACACAGCTTGAACTCGTGGCGTCTTTAAGGAGGCTCGTGCCCATTTCTCAAGTCCACACCCTTTCAATTTTAATGGGCCATATATTTTGTTGTAGTGCATAAAAAGACAAGCCACTTTGCATGCAAACACACAATACATTGAACTTTATGGGAGTATAGGATTTGTTTACATCGGTGCTTCCATGGCAACGGAATGGTGATCCTCTCAAATTCACAAGTTGCGGAGTTTCTCTAGATCAAGAGAAATTTTTGTAAAACCCGCTAGTGGACTAATTGATTAGACCATGGGCATCAACTGGACAAAGTTTGAAAGAAATGTATGAGAGCGTTTTCGAAATTTTTAGGGATGAAGTTTTGGGGATTATAAATACAGTGAAAAACATACTATCGACATAATTGGCTAATATCTAAAGAAAAAAATAGGTACGCAATGCGTACATAAGCGACGACGAGTTTCAACTTGGCGTTAAATCAATAGGTCTGGGGTGCTCTGATAATATCAGCGAATCACTCGATTTTAAATGCGAAGTTCCACTAGAAAAGGGTCGGTATGAAATGCAAATTTCGGCGACTTTCAGTCGGTGCATGCTGTTGACCAGAGCGTCCTATAAATGAAATTTGCTTTAAAATGCTCATTAAACCAGAATATTGCCCCAGCACATAATATAATACCAGAAGTAGCCAAGGGCTTGTGATAGAACTTTCATTGGTAAAATGACTTTTTTTCCAAATATTTTCAATTTTTGTACTTATGGTTGTAGGAATAACGTATGTTTGTCAGTTGTTGATTCGTTTGTGTTTGATTGAAAACCGAAGGTGAGAATGGCCAGGTCAGCCCTTTTTATACCAGAACTTCCTGTTGAAGACCGGTCCTGGCTGACACCGATACTCGTGATATGCATGAGAAGATTTATTACACAATAATTGTGGTTGTTGCATTGGTAATTGCACATTTTATTTAAACCATGTTGCACAAACTCATGTGCAAAATCAAAACAATTCATCATTTTTCCTTCATATTTGTGACAAATATGGATTGGAATATATTTTGTCATACTTGGTTGGTATAATTCTATGCTGATTAGGCTTAATATATGTCACACACCCGTCAAGAACAGGTAACATTTTCATTTTCAAATTATTTGAGATTAAAATTACATCTGAGTTTGTTTTCCTTGTGTGCAATTCAATATTTGTACATTTTGCAAGTTACAATTGATAATCAGTCCATTGTTGTCCGGATAGCTGTTTTTCTGATTCCTTACAGCGTTACTATGAAGTGTTAATACAGGAAGCACCATTTGAATTGTACAATGTACATGATTAAAACTGTTACAATTGCTTAATAACAGCAACTGGAAATTGTTTCCATGTTTGTGCTTCACAAATTGAAAAGACTTTGCCAGCTCTGAACATGTTTTCAGAGATTATTGGCAGTTTGACATTTTGTGGTTTCATTTATTAATGCATGAACAGCAGGTCACCAGTTTCTTCAGCACTTGAGACTTTTCGTCATTGTTACCAGCATTAGTTGATGTGCTAAATGTTTGCAGATACATTGACTGGAGGTGATTGAGTACCTTTAAAAAGAAAATAAATGAATACCTTGAGATTCAGTTCATTGTGTTTTTGTCATACTAAAGTTTTTAAAACCAAAATGTCTTTATGGGGACTTAAAAGAGGAATTAAAGTGCTTCATTTAAAGATACAATCGATGGTGGAGAATTCAATTTGGGAGCTGAGAGATTTCATTTTATGTATTGAAAAAACTATTACACGTGGCTAGTCACATGTAATAACCGGTGAAGACAGAAAGAAAATTCTTGCACAACCTCAAGGCAAAAAAAAAAAATTCATGCACAGAAAAATTGCCCCCCCCCCCCCCCCCCCCCCTTCAAAATTAAAATGGTCCATCCCTTAGCCCAATATGTACAAGATAATGTTCTCACCCTTTCTTAAGTTTCAGTTATGTGCTTCATGAAAAATGCATAAGGAAAACACTTTGGTAGAAATTCTGAAGATATTGCATCACTTCCCCTATACTGTTGAATTCCAACAGAACACTTGTTCCATTTGTAGCAACATTTCCATGACTATCTCGTGAATGGGAATCAAATAATTTGTAATGACCATGGTTGTCAACAATAACAGCAACTGTCTTTATTTCAATGGTCAACAGAAAAGCATTATACTGTGTCATCAACATATCGAAAGCATGTTGTAATGGTAAATGACAATCTAACTATCTTTGAGGTATATCTACAAAATAGCAAGGACCAGGATTCATTTCTACATCGTTAGCAAGTCGAATCAAAAGTGGAATATAACAACGATACATGCAGATTTGTGTGAACCAAAGCTTAGCGTAGTAACTCATTTGCCACGCATAAACAACATTTCTCAACGTTGGAAGGTAAGCTTATATAATTATATAGCTTCCAGATAAAACAGAAACAACAACATAGACTAGAATTTTCCTTTGACACGATTTAAACATTCTTTGGCTTTGAGATAAGCATTATACAACCCCACAGCGGCTCTATATTACATTAAAGATACCATAACTGTATACACAATATGCTGGTAATGATGGCTCACCTTTATTAAAAGCTTGAATCCGAGATAAAGTGTTTAATTTCCTTCTCTTCCTTCGATACAATGAAGTTGCTCCGATATAATATCTGTACACAACTGATCATGAACCACCGCACACTTCGTTTTCAGGTAACAGCTGTCGTAGGATACTCAGTTATAAGTCAAGTTCAGTAATCAATGCTATTTCGGTGCTATTTCTGGCCTTCAGTTCTGACAAGTTCTTTCTGAGACAAGCAAAGATCATTGACCAAAGATCCGTTCCGAAACAGCGCCCGAACTCCCAGACCTTTTGCCTATCACGAGTGCGAGTATGTACTGCTAATGTATGTATATCACTTCGTGTCTGTTTGTTTGCAAGTGACCGCAAATATATTCACGATAAATAAAGCATGACGGTGTAAAATTTGAAACAGACAAACAAACCTTTTCTGTACACTTCAAAACAAAGAGGTGGTCACGTGACCTTATCTTCCAAGCTAGTTCCCAGTATTTCTCGGGTGTAATCCGGACAGCCACCACGGCACGACGGCAATAACGCGTCATCGCTTAATGATGCGCGATGGGGATGCAGTTTCATCTCATAGTAGTTTGATTCCATTTGAAATGGTGTGTGAAAAAGTGAGGGGGTTGCTTTGGCCGATTGTGAGAAAGAAGGATTTGATTAGCGTGCGTTCAGCTGCTCTCGTTGCCATTTTTGTATGTAATTTGGTCTACGCCTACAAATGTGGTGATAATTTGGAAACCGCGAGATAAATTTTTTTAAAAATTTGACAATCTCGAGATTGGTCATCGATTTATATGGCCTGCAAGTTTCAAGGACATTGAAGACATGCAAGGCAATAAAATAGGGCCTCCAATGAACCAATTTTTTCCCGCAGATTTTGTGTTTACAAGTGAGCGTCCCATTATTCACGAGTATTGTTTTCGAGTTTCATATGCACGTGCAAAACTTTAGCAAAAAATTTATCTGCATCGGAACAAAACGCTCGATTGCTTTCCGAAGAATTTTCCGAAATATGCTAAAAGCTGGCTTGAGAATTGTAATAACATTACGCACTCGATTTTGCGCTATTACGCTGTAATGCAGCCATACCGAGGGTCTCTTTAAAATTACAGGACAAGAAGAACATATCCCAATTTGGAAATTTATAAGCGTAATGCAGAAACAGTGCTTCTTTAATATGTCACACGCAAGAACAGCGTGACAACTTTATATTTTAGCTGAGAATTCTGCTTTGCGCTATTTTATATCTAAATAAGGAACAGATGCTACGCCGATTGCAACAAATAACCAGAGTGAGACAATCATAAATGTGTTATTTCTGCATCCGGCACTTGATGAAACGTGACGTTTCCGACGTTGTCTTCATCAGTACTGTTGTCATTGCTATTCGTAACGCAAGCCAGTTATTAGCATGTTTCGGAAAATGTTTCGGAAAATTCTTCTGAAAGCAATCGAGCGTTCTGTTGGATGCAAATAAATTTTTTTGTATAGTTTTGCACGTGCATATGAAACTTGAAAACAATACCCGTGAATAATGAGGACGCTCACTTGTAAACACAAACT
Source organism: Cladopsammia gracilis (assembly GCA_022457155.1). NCBI lineage: Eukaryota > Metazoa > Cnidaria > Anthozoa > Scleractinia > Dendrophylliidae > Cladopsammia > Cladopsammia gracilis. The sequence goes on from JAJGOT010000610.1 coordinate 340,419, forward strand.
CTGCGGGAAAAAATTGGTACATTGGAGGCCCTATTTTATTGCCTTGCAAATCTTCAATGTCCTTGAAACTTGCAGGCCATATAAACTGATGACCAATCTCGAGATTGTCAAATTTTTAAAAAAATTTATTTCGCGGTTTCCAAATTATCATCACATTTGTAGGCGTAGACCAAATTACATACAAAAATGGCAACAAGAGCAGCTGAACGCACGCTAATCAAATCCTTCTTTCTTGCAATCGGCCAAAGCAACTCCGTCACTTTTTCACACACCATTTCAAATGGAATCAAACTACTATGAGATGAAACTGCATCCCCATCGCGCATCATTTTCTTTAGATATTAGCCAATTATGTCGATAGTATGTTTTTCACTGTATTTATAATCCCCAAAACTTCATCCCTAAAAATTTCGAAAACGCTCTCATACATTTCTTTCAAACTTTGTCAAGTTGAAGCCCATGGTCTAATCAATTAGTCTATTAGCGGGTTTTACAAAAATTTCTCTTGATCTAGAGAAACTCCGCAACTTGTGAATTTCAGAGGATCACCATTCCGTTGCCATGGAAGCACCGATGTAAACAAATCCTATACTCCCATAAAGTTCAATGTATTGTGTGTTTGCATGCAAAGTGGCTTGTCTTTTTATGCATTACAACAAAAGATATGGGCCATTAAAATTGAAAGGGTGTGGACTTGAGAAATGGGTACGAGCCTCCTTAACTCATTGCAGCATTGATTCCCGAGTGAATTGAGTGCTTTTACGGAGAAACATAAGCTTGAAATTATGTCTAATCAAAGGCTCCTAAGAGGCAACCCGAGAAGAAGAAATGCTAACGCGTAACGCGTAACGCAATACTGCCGTAAGCTTACGTTTTCACACTGACACGGTTCGATATATTTTATTATTTTAAGCTAGATACGCATCAGAACGCGTGTTTAGGTTGCAAAATCCTTTCAGATCGATTTTAATGTTGCACTAAAAACTCCAAATGCGAAACATTTGTAAGCTTATTGTTGTCTATATTCGTTTACATCAAATTAATTATTGTTATCGTTGGATTCACGTTGAATTCCTGTTACGAAACGTGTTCGTAACAAAGCATTTGCTCACTAATTTTACAGCCGATGGAAGGAGCGAGTGAGTGAGTGAATGAGAGTGAATTTTATTTAAACACCGTTGCCGATAACCCGTTCATCATGCTTTCACGTATACACGGGTTTAAAAGTAAGACTACACTGCATTCACTAGATTCAGTAGCTGACACTTAATAAGCTCGACCCGGAGCTCGATCGCTAAGCAAAAGGTAAGTTTAATATATAAAACACAGAACTTGCCAACGCAAAAATCTCACAGGAATAAGCGGCGAACACAATATCAAACGGTCCTATCCATCGATGAACGCCTTGAATTGTCTTGAAAATGTGCAATTGTACGCTGTAGTTCTTTATCTTGCTTCTCGAGTCAACACACGGAGAGATTTTACGGTATGTATTTCATGGCCGAAAGCCATATAGTCGTCGACATAGACTTAAATATGCGTGCATAAATTTGCATGCGCTAATGTGACACGAAAAAAAATAAGAAAAGTCAAAGCCGGATTTACAACTCGTGTGCTTCGCCACGAGTAATAAAAATCATCAGACCTGGAATATTCTCTTCAACAGTATAATCCATTACATCATAAATCGATCGGATCGTTTAACCTATAAATCGATCTTCGACATATCCTGTTTGATTGTGATGAATAATCCCTGGTAACACATTTTTTATTCTCGAAGCGATTACTTTGGACATTATTTTTGCATCTACATTGACCAGAGAAATAGGACGCCAGTTCTCTTGGAATGTACGGTCTTTTCCTTTCTTCTCAATAAGAGTGATAACTGCTTGTTTTTGGGAAGAGGACATCTCACCTTTTTCAATTCACGCGTTTGCACATCTTATAAAACTATCACTAATTAGGGGCCAAAACTTTTTATAGAATTCAATAGGAATGCCATCATTCCCTGGTGTTTTGTTATTGTGAAAAGTGTCAAGAAGGCGAAAACATTCCTCAGATGTAATTTTGCCCTCACATGCAATTTTATGTTCCTCGGAAAGTTTTGGTATAATTAATTCACTCAAAAACGTGGATCTTCTTGAGGCGATCTCTGGATCATTGTTACCAGTTTTATACAAATTATGATAAAAACGCTCTTGTTCCTTTAAAATGCTAATTGGATCCGTGTTAATTTCATCATTTTTGTAAAGTTTTCGTATGTGCTTCTTTACATGATTCCTTTTCTCCAGATTCAAGAAATATTTTGTACTTTTTTCTCCGTGTTCGTGCCATCGAGCTCGTGCACGTATTATTATTCCTTCTGTTTTCTTTTCGTAGAGCGCCTCTAATTGTTCTCGAATTGCATGATAGCGAGTATTATTGGAATCGCTTACGTTTTTTTCTAGTGCCTCCTTTGCTTTGTTGAGTTCCTTTTGAAGAGTTTTTGCTTCAACATCTCTTTCTTTCGCTTTCTTTTTTAAGTGTAAAATAGCGTGATGTTTAATGTTATATTTTATCCAATCCCAGGTTGAACGATCGTCTGACAGTACCTTTCGTCCTTCTGCAGTCCAAATCGGGATCATTTCTGTGACACTATTTACGTACTCTTCGTCAAATAGCAGAGAACAGTTCATCTTCCAGTATCCGGAACCTTTTAGTTCGGTTTCTAGTTCTTCAATATCCAGAGTAATCGCATCATGATCTGTTCTGATTGCGGGAATTATACCAGTTGATTTTACGAGGTCATTTAAATTATTTGAAATTAACCAATAGTCTAAACGGCAAAATATTTTGGGCGAGTTTTGGCTCCACGTATAACTTTTTGTGTGTGGGTTTTTAATTCTCCATATGTCTACTAAATCAAGCTCATTTTGTAAACAATCAATGCATTCCACAACCGATTTCCGTTGATTTAAATTGCCTCCTTTTTTATCACAAGCTGGATTGAGAGGGCAGTTAAAATCGCCTCCCATAATTACCTTTTCCTCAGTGTCGAGGTTTTCCTTTCTCAATATGACATGTAGATTTTTACGAATTCTATTTGATCTTTGTCTTTGTTTGGAGCATAAACATTTATTAAAACATACCTTGAATCTTTTATATCAGCTTTTAAAATTATATATCGTCCCATGGGGTCTAGGATTGTATGATGTATTTTACAATCAAGACCATTTTTCATCAAAATTGCCACTCCACGTGAATTAGAGCCAGCGTGACAGGCTATAAGCTCTCCGCCCCATTCATTCTTCCATCGAACAATTGTTTCAAGAGTAGAATGAGTTTCTTGTAGAAAGGTTATGTCTGCATTGCGCTTTCGGGACCAAGTAAAAATTGTTCTTCTTTTTTTAAAATTGATTATGCCCTTCACATTAAGCGAAATCAGCTTAAAAGACATCATACTTTGGGACCACAGAAGCTATCAATCAGCAGAACAAAAGCCACTAACAGATATAAATTAATGCAAATTACAAATGTAGGATAAAAACAATTTAAAAGCGAAAGCGATTCGCTGATGTTGCTCGACCTAAATATATAATACAGATGAACCTGAAGGGAAAAAGCAAAGGAGAAAAAGACAACGATACAAGTACTAACAATAACTAAAGTTACTAAACACACAACAAAATAGGTTTGACGAGCGATCGAACAAGCATAATAATGGTATATTGCCTCCTGAAACCGGTCATCGAATTTAATAAATAACTGATAATGATTAAATGATAAATTTGGTACAAACCCTCTTGAATACCTGTTAATCTTAAGGAAATATTGATAAGCTATTAACCGTTAGATTCAATATATCTAGGTCTGCTCGTATTTGCTTGCACCAAAAGCTGGTGAGATATTAAAGGATATGAAGCAGTCAGTCATAGTATAAACATCAGGTAGCCGGCTCATCCAAATCCCAGATTTCGCTGATTCTAACTGGTCTGGATTCCTCGGTTTTCCAGACAAAAATTTTTCCATCTACAGTCCAAACCCGGAAGATCTTTTTCGCTTTCTTCATTTTCCTTGCCTTGGCCAGGACTTCTTGTCTAAACTGTGTAAGGTTCTCCTTGACAAAGATCCTTCCATCCGCATAACCTTGTGCAATTTCAATGATCTCCGTAATATTCGTTTCTTCCAAATGGAATCTGCTTTTGTAAAATTCTCGTCTCTTCTTATATGAAGTGAAACGAACTATTATGGGTTTTATGGCTTGCGACTTTCGTAACAATCGATGTACAATGTCGATATCTTGGGTTGTTACATCTACCGACATCTTTTGGCCTATTTTCATAACAATGTCCAGTAGGTTTTCACCTTCGTATTCCGGAACGCCGTGAATTTCGACGTTACATTTACGCGTATATTGCTCTAGAGCATCGTGCTCATATTCGAGGGCCTGCAGTCTCTTTCCTAAATCATTTAGTTCACTTTGTAAAGCACAGTTTGATTGAACTAGTTTCTCATTTTGCGTCTTGAGTACATTTACTTCTGTACCATGAAATTGCATCGAGGTCTTCAAACTTTCAACGTCTTTTCTTAGTTCCTGATTGTCACTTAAAATCTTCAGCTTGTATCTTAATTAGAACTTGCCAGATTTGGCTTATGCTGGGTTCTTTTTCCACCGCCGCCATGATTGCTGAGGTGTTAGAGCTCATGGCGTTGCATTCTGTTGAAGCAGATCTCTTCGCTGCAGGAGAGTGTTCTTCGCTGGAAGACGCACTACTTACTTCACTTCTATTTCTTCGTCGATTGCGCATTCTTATTTGACATCATATGATCTATTTTCTTACATTTTTGTCGGCTTTAGGAGGCGAAAGGGCGCACTAGAAAGAACCACGTCTGTACGCCATGACCATTTCCAAAAAAGATTACAATTTTGGTTCATGTACGCATTCACGTATTATGCCGACATTTTCGCTAGTTATTTTCGGATTTTAAAAGTCGCTGGTGGTCAAATTTTTCGTAGCAAAATCATTTAATTTATCAGAAAAGTGATAGGCATTGCCAATTGAAGAAATGTATACCCTTTGTATATGAACCGGTGACTTGTCTTGGTCATCAGTTTTTGTGAAAAAAAAAACCCAACATATATATGTATATATATATATATGTATATATATATATATGGCGAGAGCTATGAACAACGATCGTGGTGTTTTCGAACATATCAGTCAGCGTGAGCTGATCGATTGGCTTGACGCTCAAGAAAGAAAACCCTTTTTGAGGGTCCCTCCCAACGAGGACCTTGCGGGTTTTGACCCTTTGGATAGGGAGCATATGGGGGCCTTTCCGATTCCTGATCGGATTGTTAAACTTTATGATAGGGGTGAACTCGATGCACACGGAAGATGAGGGAGAATAAGGAGAACAATAACATGGCGTTTTACTGGGGGCCTTACAAGACCTCTTGTACCCCAAATGATGAACAAAATTAAACATAATGTTCGCACAAGTCATAAAGTTGACCTTCGGGTTGCTTTTAATCTGTGAAACATGGAAACTGGCGATCACATCGTTTATTATACAAACAACTACAACAGTCTTTGGTTTTCTAAATTATCGCTAACGAAACTTTGGCTTGAAGAACAGGAAGAGCTTCGTCTTCAAGGTGAAAGAATAGGCAGACCTAACACGAAATGGCTTTTCGAAAATGCTGTTTTTGTTGAACTCAAAGTGATTTTACATCAACAAACTTTTGCAAATCGGTCTTGGTCAGTTGTCCGATTGGCTTCGCAACAAAAGAGAAGTCATCTCTCTTGACACTTTCAATGACGATCTTTGTTTCTTTTGGTGTTTGGCTGTTCATCAAGGCGCCCGTATAGACCGTAGTACTTGCAGAGCCAGAGCACAAGCGCAAAGCTTCTTTGTTGCTTATCCAAAAGCTCGTGTTAATGGCAATGTTGTCACTTTGCGACAGTTTCATCTACTTGAAAGGCACTTTAAACAAGGGCTTGCCGCTTACACTGTTACAGATAACGGCGACTTTGTTTTGAGTTATACACCTTCGCGCTATGACAAGGTTGGCACCCCTACGATGACTGTTGGTATCTACGACGCTCATGCCTTTTTGATCACTGACACAAACAAAGTCACAAACAACTACACTTGTGGCAAATGTTTGGCTAGGTTCACACAAGCTTGTCACTTAACGCGCCAAGTCAAGACGTGCACTCGTGGTCAAACCAATATTGCCTGCCCTGGAAATCAAATCCTTGCTCCCGAGTCAGCTTTTGAAAAGTCGTTTTATCCAGAAGCCTGTTTTGGTATCAAAGCAACCTGCTGGTTAGAGCATGAGGCCCTGCAGCGGGGAATCTACATCCACCACCACAGATGCGGGCATGGAGGCGAGCATACCATTGCAGGCTACAAAGTTGATGGTTATCATCCAGAAAGCAAAACCGTGTTTCAGTACCATGGCTGCCAATGGCACGGTTGTCATGAGTGCTTTCCATCGCCCGAACAAAGAAACGAAGTGCTCCTGACGGATCGTAAAGGCAACCCAATCACAAGGGAGCAAGCTTTCATAAAAACTGCGCAAATTCTGTCACGAGATCAGCACGATGCTTGGCTACAACTTGGTTGAAACGTGGGAACACGAGATGCCCCGGCCATGGTGGCACGAGCGAATCCCACCTAAAAGAAATGAAACGTATCCACACGCTATCGTTTACGACTTCGAAGCCTATCAAGACAAGACCAAGGCAAGTCAGCCAAAACGGGATCTCTCCTACGAAAGTGAGCATGTGCCTATCTCAGACTCCATTGCTGACGCGTTGGAGGCCGAGCCTGAGTACATTTGCTCTAAAGATCCCGAAGAGCTTATCCGACTGTTTTATCTATCTCTGGAGCGTCGCAGTGAAGCAATCCGAGAAGATATAGCCCAAAAATACATGCTGCCAGATCTTGAGGGACTTTCCAAAGACCAACAAAACCTCATCAAGCAATGGTGTGAGCAAGTCCCAGTGGTCGGCTTCAACTCAGGCCGATACGATCTACATCTTATCAGAAAGCACTTTGTTTCCCATCTCGGACAAAAAAACGGAGTCTTTGCTGGGGAGAAACAGAGACAAATCACGTTCATCGTCTTCATCAACACACCCACCTTCAAATTCCTCGACGTCACTAACTATTTGTCCCCAGGCATTAACTACGACAAATGGGTAAAGACGTATGGCGCGGCGCAGACTAAGTCTTGGCTCCCATACGAATGGTTTGACAGTGCTGACAAACTTGACTACAAGGGCTTTCCGCCATACTGGTGTTGGTACTCACAACTTCGAAACTGCTTTGTTCTAACCCCAGAGGAGTACAAACAATGCGAGCGTGTTTTCAAAGAGTGCGGAATGAAGACCTTTGGGGATTGGCTGGAGTATTACAACAACCTCGACGTTACCTCATTCCTCGAAACCCTCGAGAAAATGAAAGCGTTTTACACCAATCTCGGTATTGACATTTTCAAAGACGCTGTCTCCTTGCCTGGGGTTTCGATGCAATACATCCTGCGGGGAACCCTGAGAGGGTGTAACCGACCCCCACTGTACGCCCCAAATGCCGAAGCCTATGCAATGCTGAAAGCTTGGTGTTCACACGCAAACACATAGCCGGCGAAACCCACATTCGCTCACACAAATACGACCTAGCGCGTATCACCAAGCGTATTCTCGGGTTCGATGCGAACTCCCTTTACCCTAGTACCATGTTGCAGGAAATGCTCTGTGGTAAAGAGAAAAGACAGATTTAGCAAAGACAACGTGACGTGAGATGAGGACGGCGCGCGCACAAGGAATGACAGATTAAGACTGGGTCGACAACGCCGTCGCGTTGCGGGTAAAAGGGATTTAGCAAGCTGAAAACAAGACGGACAGCGACGTCGATTATGCTCTCGGATTCGATTTGTTTCCCGCTGTTATTAATTTCGTACGAAAGACAACAGTCCTCAGACTGGTAAGTTAGTCTTTCCCTATTCTAAGCTTGGGCGCTTTGACATCGACAATTGGGAAGATGCTGAATGTCGCACTGAATTGCGAGTTACAAAAGACGATCTGCAGTTGCTTTTTGATAATTTGCAAATCCTACAGGATATTATCTGTTTACAGAGGTCGGTGTGCGACGGAATGGAAGCTATGCGCATTCTCCTCAGTAAAAAGGCTAGCCTAACCCCCGGCCTATCCATGTCGTTATACAGATATGGTCCCCCGCTTTGGGAGAAATCACACAGAAATGTGTTTAATTTTTAATAATGTCCTGGATTTAACTTATACCAACTATCGACACCGACTTGAAAACTGGGACATGAATTTTAATTAAACTGATCTCTTACAGCTCGGGTATAGACACAGAACTGTGGTGAACTGTTCAATTTGCTTGCCACACCCTTTCCCTGCCTCCGTGTTTACTGATGAACATCCTTCCCCGCCACTTCCTTTAACATGACAAAGTCTTTTTGCTCAGTCCACACCATCACTGATCTAGAGCAGAATAAAATACCAAATGTTAATAATTTATTAACCTTTTGCAGATAACGAAAACAAAAAATGAGTTTTCCACGATTTTTGATCATACATGTAGTACCACTTTAAGTAAGCTTATAATGTTTTATTTGTATTGTAACGTAAACCTATCTTCAGATAAACACTTTGGGTAAACATATTGGTCATTTGTCGCTGACAAGTGACGATAAACTTAAGCTTAATTTTGATTTTGACAATATTTTTTTTCAACATTTATACCATGAACGGCTTATAAGCGCGAGGAAATCATTGTCGATTCCTTTCAAGTTTGTTTTCGATGCCGTATGAAAGCACATAAAAACGTGACTTTTCGCAGTTTGTTTTTCTACTTTGCTTAAAAAGTCAAGGTTTATAAAAACAAAAACAAAAATTCATACCCGAAGGGCGGTAAAACGTTGTTACCGAGTGTTTATACTTGCGACCTGATCAAGAATGGGCTACAAATCACAACTACATACAAGGCTCTGTGACTAAAATGGTGTAAATATCAAGGCTGGTGAGAGGTTTCACTTCTACAGCAGTACACGTAAACTATTAACGTACACAGAAAATGGGAAAAAGTGAGCGATAAAATATAGCTCATCACTTCGCGCACTAAAATTAAAGTTCTAAAATATGCTTACTTTTTTTCCCGTCGCTATTTGGACTTCCATTTCCTCCTTCCATTATACACTCAAATCCTTTAAAATAAAAGCAAGATAAATGTAACAATGAACTTATTAAATCTTTTTTTTCCACATATTTATTGCCATTATTTTTCATACAAAAATGTTTACAAAGACTCTCAATTTAACATCTTAAACAATGTATCTAATGTACATGTACAATAGTTAGCCTACACGTGCTGACTTATGATCTAGTTGTTATTTATTATGTAAATTTCAAAATTTTTATTAACTTATTAAATCTACATACTAAATTTTTTTAAGCTTTGGCTAAACTTAAGCTAATGTAATAATTATAACGTGTTGTTGTTGAATTTGTTGTAATTGGGCTGAAATGAACAACCCCGTAATTATCCACCTCGATTTTCTATCATATTTTATAAAACCGTAACCGCTAAAAATGCAGAATAAATTCATGTCTTTCTTATCTCTCCAGAATAAAAAACTTATCAAGCAAAACAGCACCATTCTCGTAAAAAAACGTCGAAAAAAAGACGACATGGAAACTCAACTGAGGAAACAAACACAAAACCGAATCAGTATAAACAAGTTTTGTCGGTTTTTAAAAGTTAAAGGCTTTGAGGACACATGAAATATTAAACTGAAATGATAATTTTAGGTAGCCAAATAAATTTTCCTACCTTTTCCTACCTTTTCAACTGGAAAAAAGGCTTTTCTTGGCAGTAAATCACCCGCGTCGTGATGGCGACGTGAAAACAACCCAAATGCCGTCGTGAACGCGACGCGACCTTGACCCGAGAACGTGAACGTAAGGACCGGAAGTCTGGTCCAGACTATTCCACGCGGTGTCGTGTCCTCATTTCACGTCGCGTTGTCTTTGCTAAATCTGTCTAAAGTCGTGCATTACGAAGATCCAGCACAGGCGGCGAGAGAGCTAATCACCAAGTTGCTGACGAAACAGTGGTTTGGCTTTGCCGAGGTCGATATCGAAGCCCCCTGGGATTTGTGGGAACACTTCTAAGAATTTCCTCCTCTCTTCATAAACTGCAGCGTGGGTGAAGAGGGTGTTCCACAACACATGAAAAATTACCTCGCGAAAAGCAACAGAACCCACTTTCCAGACCAAAAGAAGCTTCTAGGCGTGCTCCAAGCAAAAAAGATGCTGCTGTATGTGCCAGTGTTGGAGTGGTATCACAACAACGGTCTCAATATAACCGCCGTCTACCGCACGATCGACTACATACCCATAAAAATCTTCAACTGGTTCGTGAAGGAGGTTGCAAACAATCGAAGGAAAGGCGACGCTGATAAAGAGAAGGCCTTGCTCGCAGAAGTGTACAAGCTTTTGGGCAACAGCGCCTACAGCAAGTTTATCGAAGCTGTTGAGCGACAGACAAGAGTGGTGTACACCAACGACGAAGACACGGTCGACAAACCTGCGCTCGGCGTGGTTTGAAGATCTCAAAGAGATCGATAACTCATACAAGATCGAATTGTGCAAAAACAAGGTCACGATAAACCGACCCTTATAGGTTGGCATCGTCGTGTATCGGCTTGCCAAGTTGCGCATGTTTCAGTTTTATTATAAGTTCTTGGATCACTATCTTGACAGAAGAGACTTATCCAGATGGCCACGGACAGTATGTACTTCGCCCTTTCGTGCGACACTCTGGAAAAAGCTATACGTCCAGACCGTTTGGAGCAGTTTGAAAGGGAGAAAAAGAACTGGCTGTCTTGGGACAAGTGGAGCAGCAGAGAGCCCGGTTTGTTCAAACTGGAGTCTGAAGGTACAAGAGCCATCGCGTTGTGCAACAAGTGCTACTTCGTAGAAGACGAGCACAGCGGCAAGGTCAAAATGTCCTTCAAAGGCATGTCAAAGGCGCAGAACGAACTTCTATGGCAAAGATACGAGAGGGCTCTGGATGGGGGCAAGGACATAGCCACAAACAGAGGCTTCAGGATGTACCAAGGCTCTATGTATACGTACAAGCAGCGAAAGCTGGGCCTTAGCACCTATTATGACAAGTGCTGGGTATTGCCAGACGGTATCCACACAGAGCCTATAGAGTTTCACACTGGCGGCAACTGAGTATCTGGTGGCACAACCATCAGCTCTTCACGGACGAAGCCCCGCTTGGGGCCATCGTAAAGGTAATACACAACCGGCTCGTTTGGTTTGGTAACAATCTTTTCAATGTTGTGTACCTTCAATGACCAGATAGGATCGGTCGCCCGCCTACCACCACCTTCCAGCTCGCCAGGCTGATACAAATATCTCACACTCACTCGGGGTGGTAGCTTTTTTTTGTTCTCCCCCATTGGTCTCGAATAGGGGGTAGAGGGTTTGAGGAAACCTCTCTCTTTGATTGCTTCCTCAGGCTTCTTGCCAATCAATCTGGTTACTTCATTATTCAGTGCAGATACAACTTCAGGCAGCCTTTTAACCCATTCAGTCGATCTCTGGCCAGAGGGAAGGCGTATTTCAACTGCATACTGGTGCTCAAACAACAGTTCAGCCAGGGTTCGGTTAAATCTTTCAACAATCGCTTGGTCTCTGTGGATGTCAACGCGCCCACGGCGAATGGCTGTTTTGTTATCTCCCATAGCCTTCGTCACAGCACCCAACAGTTGTGGCCATTTCAAAGGCCCGCGTCTGTAAATCTTCTGAAAGGCCTTCGCAACTTCATCAGACTCTTTCGAGGTCAAAGGCTCTGCTGCTTTGTAACGGCTAGCCACATCAACAACCGTCAAACAATATTTGTAAACCTTTCTCCCACGAGGAAGTTTGTCGTGAGGCAAAAAAAGTAGATCCGCTTGATGTACCGCATTGGGCATGAAGACATCAAACTTTGGCCGAGGGATGTATCGTGGCGCTGGGAGGTAAATCTGCCAAAGGGCTTGTTTGACGAGCCACTTTTTTGCCACCTCGTCAGATGAGCGAGAAGCTGCGGCTAGCTTTTTGACAGCGGCAAGGCCTTTCCAATAGCCTTTCGGGCTGTAATAGATCTTTAAGAGTTTCGCATCCATTGTGCGTCTATATAGGTTTAAAGAAAGCGAAAAGCTGCATAGCTAAGGGCGAGCGCACCAGTGCCGATAAACAAGAGCTCGCCCTGCTTCTGTTCTGGGCCGGGTTTATAGAAGTCAGAGAACTGGGGCTCTTTGGGAAGTGTTATTTGCTGATCCCGATGTGTTTGGTTGTAAAGCACGAGGCCTTGGTCAGTGTCTTGGAAGTTTTGTTTCGCTTGATGTTTGACCCGATCATTGGTTGCAATCCAGTCGAGGAGCTTTGTGCGGTCTTTCTGATATTTGGCGTAGGCTGCTTGATAGGCTTCCAACGCCTTGTCATGCCTGATCTTCTCATCCAGAGCGGCTTGCCTGCTGTCGCCGGAAAGATATTTTGCTAGATAATTGCCCCCAGCGAAAGCGGCAGCATTGAGAATTGCTCCACCAATCATGAGAGCAATTGAGGCCATTGTTGTCGTGTGTATATGTATAGGGACCTTAAGCAAGGTCGACGACAAGCCCTCAGGACGACGACCGGAAGTGAAAATGTCGCTTAGCGCGCTACGGCGCATGCTTCACTCGTCGTCCACATGAAGTTCAGAACGTGAAAACGCCATCTTTGCCGTCCTGGCCGAACGTCGAGAGAGCGTGAGTAAAAATTTATGTATTTTCATCGTGTTTAGGAAGAAAGTTTATGTTTGGCTTTTGGAATGAAAAGTTAGATATTCTCTAGCCTCCCATCTTTGCACGATATTGCATCTTAGTGCGATTTTGAAATATAAAAATTTGCAAACAGTCAAAATTCGGGCTTTGAGGGATTTGCATCTTGTCAGCAAAACATTTAAGTTAAGAAGGTGAAATTGAGAACTTACAAAGCGATTACCTGTTTCGTTTTTCCTTAATTCCGACCTATATGTAATCTTTTACATTTGTTTTAAGCCGTAAATTTTCATGCCGTTAAGGTCATTTTAGAGTGTAATTTTCCGAAAAATTAGCTTACATTTTGATGTAAATATTTGCTCATGTAGTAGCAAAAACTCATCTTTATCTAGAATACCGTCGTCATAACTCAAGAGAAGTAGGTCTTGGATCTCGCGAAAAGAAGGCATGGTGAAATTATTGAACTGTTTCTCGATTTTCGCGGAAAAATGAGCACTGTATCGTTACATGTCCTCGTCCACGTCCAAGCGCGCGCTTAACATTTTAGTTTTCCCGCCGTGAACGACGTCCTCGGCCCATTCCTTCAGCAATTCTACTCGTCGTCGTCGTCCAACTCGTCGTCGTTGCTTAAGGTCTCTTATATGTTTTTTATGTCGGGGTTGGGAGGATTTTCTGGTCCTAGAGGTATTTCTTGAGCGAAATGCGCCCAGCCATGGCTGCAGTGAACTTCATGTAATTCATGAGATTCGCTCTGGGGTCGGCTGTGAGATTTTCTTTGATGGTCTTTCGGCCAATCCATCCAATGCCTGCGACAAGGCCAGTGATTGTTGCGAAATCAAGCAAAGATTTCACGAGCTTGTTGTCAGACATGGTGTATATATATGATTTTAAATTTCGGTCGACTCCTCATCATGCGCTGTGGTTAGTTGTGTTACTAATTGCCAAACTGTTTTAAGGGCGGTTATGTTGACATTAACCAAAACAAGAAGAAAACTACCGATTGCAGCCCCGTTTACGAAACCTTGTATGATGTTTACCATTGTGTGAGTATATAAAGTACAGTTTTATTTTACTCCATCTCACGAATTCTTCGTCTCGGTGGAGGAATTTGAACCTCATTAACCTCTGCTGCCGGCGCAGGGGCTGGGGTCTGGTTGCGCCCAAGTGTCTTCATAATGGCTTCTTGTTGGTAATAGACACCCAAAGCGACTACAATCACACCGGCAGCCGTTAGAATGTGGAGTTGTTGCTGCTCTCTGTGTTGCCTGGCTTGGATCATTTGTCGACGACTTTGTTGCTGTTGAAGCCTGTTTTTTTTTTTGCCTCTCTTGCCAGACGGTTGCGATCTGCTAGTCTTTTGTCAGAAGCAACACGACCAGCGTTTTTGGCCGGAGCAGTCTTTGGAACATCAGAGGTAACGTGCGTGTTGGTTGTCGCTGTCTCTTCAGGTATCGGTGGTAACGATTGCGCAACATGTGCCTCCATTGTGTATATATAGGTTTTTTAAAAATGTACCTATCTGATTCCTTCGTGGTTCCTATCAGATTCCTTTCAGGTTCTTGTCAGATTATGTGTCAACTTTATCAATTCCCTCTATGGGGTAGCCTTCACTGTCTCTTGTGAGAGGTCTGGGAGGTGGAGGAGAAGGGGGCAGCTCTTCTGGCTCCTTTGTGAAGTCGATGTGTTTTGTAGTGATCAAAGCAGCATTGGCCAACGCCAAGAATCGTCCACATCGCAGAGCAAGGTTTCCAGCAAGGGTTGACAATTCATGTTGTCAACCCTTGTCATCACACTCATGTAAGAAGGGTATTCCCTTTGGACAGGCTCTAAGAATTCGCCGTATCTGCTCTAAAGATGCTTTTTTCGATAAACGGGCGGGGGAACTGTGTGGGTATTTGGTTAGAAGGGGTTATAACAAGCATTTTGTGGAAAGTGAAATTGCTAGGGCGCGCAGGATTCCTAGGAGGGACACTCTTAAAGATAAAGGGCCTAGTAGTAATAAACGACTTCCTTTTGTAGTGACATTTCATCCGGCACTTCCGAACATCGGGGAAATATTGCATAAACTACATCCCGTCTTGCAGTCTTCTAGGCGTTGTCGGGGAGCTATAGAACATGTGCCCATGGTGGCATTTAGGCGGCCTAAATGTTTAAAGGATATTTTAGTTCATTCGGCATTAGGGTCTTTGGATATTAAAAGGGGCTGCTTTAAGTGTGGAGTTAGTAGATGTAGGGTTTGTGATTTCCTTGTCTTAGGAACTAATTTCAAGAGTGGAGTTACGGGTAGAAATTATGTAATTAATTCTAGCATGGATTGTAATTCTAGTCATGTAGTCTATCTTCTTTCATGCACCGTTTGTGAAATGCAATATGTAGGATCTACCATCACTAAATTTAGAGTTAGGTTTAACAACCATAAGTCTAGATTGGTAAATCACAACTAGCTTAATGCTGATGGTAAGATTAAGGATGATTGTATCTATAGGCATTTTAATCAGGCTGATCATCAAGGTTTAAGTAATATCAGGATTCAGCTAATTGATAAATGCACTACGGAGGAAACGCTTAGGGAAAGAGAGGCCCAGTGGGCTTATCGCCTTCGAACTATTATCCCTTCGGGGTTAAATAGCGATGACTTTTTTTGCAGCAGAAACCCTCGAAGGGACTTGTTTTAATTTAGATATACACTTAACATAGCTTTAATTTTGTAGCGCGCGCTTAGCGCGTGCAAGGTTGTTATACATGTCTCGCGTCTTACGCTACTTGATGTATATTTTGTAACGGTCGGTCACGATTAGTCAGTTGCCCTGACGAAGTCTTTTATAATAAAGACGAAATATCGGCAAGGAGTTTATTGTCTTTATTTCCATATTTTGAAGAATATTAATTAACATTTTGGAAGAAAGATCCAGACAAAGGATGTTTTTGAAACATTATATATATATATAATAAGAAATAATATATAATATATAATAATAATATATAATAAAATCTATATATATATGTTTATGGAGGAAAGAAACAAATAAACTACGCTTTCATCACGACAAGCCTGTTTCGTGGTTGCCCACTCATCCGGGGATATATATATATATATATATATATATATATATATAATATCTAATATATAATAATAATATATAATAAAATCTTAAAATAAAATCTTTTCACTGCCTATTATGTATTCTAAAGAGTTATTTCCGAGTAACTGATATATATAATATATAATAAGAATATTCTTTACCATCGCTTCTTATATACAAAATAATTTACATAATAAAAATAACAAATCTATGCGGCGCGAAGTTTAACAGTTCAGCTATTGCGTAGAAGGGCTTTGTTCCTATGGCGGCAAGAAATATAAACATGACTGGGTTTAGTGACACTGAAGTTTATAAACGCTTCAACGCGCAACTGTCTATCATTAGGCGTATGGATGAAAAGAATAAATACAAGACTCAACTAGATGTCTTTGATCTAAAACACAAGCAAGTCAGGCTGCATGGCATCACTGGCAACGGCTATACAACCGAGCTTCACCGCTCACAACTACAAGAGAAGCTCCAAATCATCTTCGATGCTCTTAGTTTGACAGCTAGACAAGAACTAATCCAGCGGTACCGAGAAAACGAGTTTGTTATCACTCAAAGCAGAACAAACGGAAATATAAAATCGTGCCAAAGCTGTGGCGGATCTTTTTCACTCGTGTTTGACTCCACAGAACTTGTCTGCACAAAATGCCGCCGCATTGAAATAATAGACGGAGCTGCCTTTTCTCATAAAGACCTTTACAACAGAAAAAATATGAAAGTTAAAGGCCGATGCACAAATTATAATTTTAAGGACGGTGCCACCTAATGGCAAGGTATTTTGCCAGGTTTTTGACTATGCGGGAAAAGTAGATCTTAGCAAGGGCTATTGGAATCCAAAGACAAAATTGGGGGTAACCGCGCAATTTTCGGAGATATTTAAGCTTCAATCTGGAAAAAATGCTGACATCAGCATTTTTTCGAAAAAAGGGAAAAATAGATCTTTCTTTGCGGATTTCCTTAGAATTCGCCTTTACATACACAAAAGCAACAATAATTCTAAAAATCTCTAAAACACATAACAAATGGTAACATAACAACTACTGTTTATGTGTTTTAAGTTACAAAATCATCACAACGGAGCCATTATCGGCCCTGACAGCTTTCCCACGTTCGCCAAAAATACGGTCTTAATAACGTTTGCCCACAACAAAAAATTAATGGGGTACTTAATATGCTTACCACTTCCATTTTATAAGATAAAAAGTAGGGGTCACCACGCGTTTTTACAAGTTATATTTAGATATTTTCAACTTTTATGGAATCACTTTCAGGGTTCGCGACATGTTTTTCTATGCCCTCCCTAGTAAGTTGAATATTGTGCGTGTCTTTTTCGGGGGCATGCTGGGATTTCCACTCGACGGCTTACCGTTCAAAAGGCACGATAAAAAGACAAACATTGTAGAATTCAAGGGAAATCTTTTTGTAGATTTAAGGTGCTCTTTTGAGAAAGATTTTTCGGGGATTTCAAGGTCAAACAGCACAGTAAAGGAGTAAAAAGGCAAAATCGGTTTACTTCCATTGATCTACAGTGGATCTACGGATTTATTATGTTCCTTCGGGCACAAGAACTTTACATTGTGTGCATCTTCTTCCGATCCATTACTAACTTGAAAACATCAGTGCTATATCGAGGTGACTGGTCGGCTGCCGAAAAACTCTAGATTGGCAGGTTAGTCTTTAACAGTTATTTGGAGTCAAAATTTAAGAAATATTTGTTGAAAAGTGCTTGAGTTTTGTAATTTCATTTCGCCGCGTGTTTATTTTCTTGTGAAGCTCCTGTAGTTTTCATGGATTCTCTGATAACTTTAAAAGAGTTTACACTTTAATGTCAAAAAAAATCGTGAAATAATAAAACACTTTTTTTTTGCCTAAGTTTACGGCTTTATTTGATCTAAAAAGATAAGATTTCTTTTCAGTTTATCATGGCAAGGTTTTCGCCTATCAAAATTTGCTCTAATGCAAAGAAGTTGAGAACTGACACGATGCGACTTCGAAAAACATCACTTGGCTATAATAGAGAATAAATTAAATCAATTGAACCTAAATGCACAAATGTGTTTACGAAAGATTACACCAAAAACCATGCCTGCCAGCAATCCAGGGAGGGAAGACTTAAGTCGGATGCTTCCCGGCTTTGGAGCAGCCAGTTTTCTTTAGTTGCTGGCTTCAGCCTTGTTTTTTTAATATATCTTTATCAATTGTCAAAAACGGTTTTTTCGAAACGCTTTGCTCATCTCAAATCTCCTTTTCGACGTTTGTTTGATTTAACTGGTGAGGAACAATTGTCTTTCTGCTTTTGTTATATACTTTTTCATTCGCAAAAATGGCCACTGGCAAAAGATGTTTGCAGATAAACAAAAATTTCAAACAACGCGAGTTTAGCCGCCAAACAAAAACTTGCAGTCAATTGAAATAACAACATGCCAGCCTTTCCTTGGATTTTGTGCCTTGAGGATGCTTGTTTTATGTATAAAAAACACTAGTCTGGTTTGACTTTCTTCGTAAAGAATAAAGACAAAACGTACGCGTTCTGCTGATCGAGGCAGCATCGCCAATTAGCTCAAAATAGTTTCATTACCGAGGCTGTGTCGTTTGCAAAATAGAGAAAGAATTTAGCACTTTTAGGCTGCAGAAGGTCAATAAACATATTTTTATAGATTTTTGAGAACTCTATTTATCTTGTATTAAATATAAAGTTTAGAAACTGAGCCAGGGAGTTGACAGTTGACATGAAAAGTGGGCGGAACTTAGTCTTTACCACCCGCGTTCGCGTTTAAAAAATAACCAGTGTCTCGCGCGACTATCGCGCAATGCATGCGCAGAACGTATGCGCAATAACAATAGGTGGCACCGTCCTTAAGTATCGGCTTTATCAGTTACTAGGAAATAACTCTTTTTATTTTTTTCTGAAGCATCTCAGCGGTCCGGAATCCTAAATCCTTGAATCTGATTGGCTAATCGCGCGCTTTCCCGCGCTTTCAGCCGGTCCAGCTTTTTACGATACGGACCGGGGTTACGGACCGGGTTTGCCGGTCGTACTTTCACGATTGCAATGACACTGAATTGATTTACTGTTGATGAACTGCTTATATCATTGAATTTTCTCGTAAATTATGAACCCAGACGAAAGCTAGCAAAGCGAAAGTGAATTTTTATTGGCCAGATATAAAATTTAACGACACAAACAAAGAAAACAATGAAGAAAACCGGCAAAGTTTCATCATAGCTGACATCGGCTGACATACAAAGACCCGACAACACGCTGAAGATCTTATTAAAAACTACGCTTAAACCAGGTACAAAAAGACTCAATGAAGAAAGACAGAACAAACTAAGTGGAAGGAGAAATCAGCCGTAAAAATAAAGGCCAATTTTATTCCTCGAAAAGGCGAGTACAAGTTTCGATTTTATGATTTGTTGATTTTATAGTTGTTGGGTTTGTTGTTGTTTTTTACAAAGCAGCATTTGTGGCAAAACATTACCGTAATTAGATGCAATCTAGCGCTTTTTTTACAAAGGTTTTGACTCCATTCGGTTTAAGTGTTCTTATTTTTTCGGTTGTGTTTTTTCTCCTAATAGAGATTCTGTGAATTTTTTATTAAAAAGTCTTGCTTAAATTTGTCATTCTAGTCTTGTACTAGTTTGTTGTCAATAATTTACAAGCTGCGATCGGGTTTTACGAGATAATTCGTACTTTTACTACATTGCTCGGTTTGTATGCTTTTATTTCTCGGTTTTTACCTTCTTTTATCTAAATTCTATAAGTTTTCATTCAAGAAAACATGATTTTTTTAAATTTGAATAGCTCATTTTAAGCTTTTGCCCCGCTATAAATAAATTACGCTCGACTTTTCTATGTAATAGAAAAATTTGAAAAGTTTTTAAAGTTATATTAAATTCAGCTTTCCATGGCTTCGCTGGAGGCAAGAACATTTCTCTATTCTCACCGGAGGCAAACACAAGAGCCGTTTATTCTACCAAGAAACATAAACTGGTAGAAATGAGTTCACTTTGCAATTTAATTTTTTTTGTTTATGAATGGAAAGTTGTGAAGATTACCGAGTTAATTTAGATTTTGCGCGCGTTGTGTCAATTTAGCTGTACGCGGCGCGTAAGAAAAATTTCTTGGAAAGCTGTACATGAATGATTTTCACGGCGAATCGCAGAATTAAAGTAGGAAAAAAATAAATAAGTTATTTACCGGCCTAGGTCGGTCCGTATAGGAAAAAACTGTGCCCTCGGTCTTGAGTACGGCCCTCGGCCTACGGCCTCGGGCTGTACTCAAGACCTCGCGCACATTTTTGTCCTATACGGACCTCCCGGCCGGTAAATAACATATATAGAATACATAATAGGCAGTGAAAAGATTTTATTAGAAATACAGAAATAAATGGCAAAAGAAAATATTCTTCCAAAATATCTAACAATAGAGGTTCTGCGAATTTGTTGAGCTTTATTTTGGGGGAACCCCCTCCTAGATTAACCGATGACGAAATTGTGCAAACTAACTCTGTTTACTCAACCATAAAATATTACCTACCAAACAATATTTCTTATAATTTCGTAATTCATAAAGTCTTGGCTTGTCTTGTCTTACCAGAAGGCCCAAAAAACACAAAATTTTATCTTACATAGGGCTTCCGAGTCCAGCTACACGTCTAACAAACGAATGGTATTGGAAAGAAGCCATTCAGGCTGCGAACACTGAATAATCTTGCTCAAACTTATTCATTAGAAAGGCTTGCTCTTCGTCTCCGGCATTTACAGTGGAGGAAAGTTTCTTAGGGCTGTGATCGATTTCAGCTACCTCTTCAGAGTGCGCGGTTATTTTTTTCGAAGGCTTGCCAAGCTGTTATGAAAGCGCTCGACCAACCTTTGAATGCTGTTTAAAAAATTAGGTTGCTTTCTTGCCTGAATTTCAGTTATATCCAGGAGCTTCCAGGCGAAGACAGCCACTGGTTTGGGGCCTTCTGAATCCTGATTCGAAAACGCTTTTTGCATAGAAATAATACGCAAAGACTCCTCGTCTACGCCCTGTTTTCTAAACGACATTCTGACTGTGCCGTAACCACACCAGATATTTTGCTCCGCGATAGACGACATTATTTGCTCAAACAACTGTGTTGTTTTAAGTGAACCAAGGTCGATGATTTCGTTTTGATTTTTGGTTATCTTCTGTTTGCTTAAAAGATAACACACGCCCCACGCGAGTGTTGTGTTACCCTTTGTCATATACTTGTTTCCTCCGTTTAGAAACTGATTATGGGCCAAACATGGTTCTAGTTGCTTTAAAGAGCACATTCTAAAGTAAGCGTCAACAAACAAGCCTTTGTTTACCATGTCCCCACTAAAAGCGAGGCCCGTTTGTATATATATTGTATATATTTATTTTATATGATTATAAAACGTTGACACACACACTCTTCGTTTGCAACTAGGGCAAGTGTTTTTTAATCGATTTACCTTCAAGTACCATATATTAGAGCGTTGCATAGTTGTGTATCAAACGGGTAAGCATTTCTTCAATTGGCAATACCGCGGCACCCCATTGCTCAAATAGGCTTCCGAAGGGTGTAGTTTTTGTTTAAATTAGGTAAATGCCTATTGGTTGTTTTCGTTCTTCCCCCGGTTCGGGCGGTCGATTTGTTTCTTCTGCTAGAGAGTTCTTTCGGGCGGTTGAAACCAGTTGTGGGCGGTTGAAACCGGTTTCGAGTAGTTAAAACCACTTTCGGGCGGTTGAACGAAAAACAGTATTTGAGATTAAACAATTTCAGGCTGCTTGAAACCGGTTTCGGGCGGCTTCAACTGCTTTCGAGTGGTTTACCGGAAAATGGTATTTGAGATTAAACTATTTCAGCCAGTAAAATGCTGCACTTCAAGTAGTATATAGGGGATGGCTCAAATACAACCCCCGGTGAAGGCTTTGTCCCCCCTCACGGAGCCTTCCCACGGACCGACTGCAAGAAGGGCCGTGGGAAGGCTCCGTGAGGGGGGATAAAGCTTTCCCCCGGGGGTGGTATTTGAGTCATCCCCATATACTACTACTGCCAAAATTCAAGACCTTTTCAAGATTGTACGAACCATGGAATTTTTACTAGACTTTGGCTAGTTGGCTACCGTTAGTCTCGAGCCCTGAGTCATTTTAATGTGACTGTTTAGATGTATTAAGAGGCAGTGTCTGTAAAAGCGGTCCACTGCATTTCGGGTCGGAAAAAGTTTGCCCTCAAACTTTGCCAAGTAAACTATCTTGGGTCAAAAGTTTGGGATTAGAACTCTTTGTTCGTCATATTTAATCGGGCTGGCCTGTTGCCAAGCCAGTCCGATTGATAAAATGAACGGTGTTTCGTAGTCACTTATTGACACGCCGGGGGAGGACTGCCATATCAAAATGACGGGGGTGTGCTTTTAGAATTTCGTTAGATGGGCATGGCTCAAAAGAAGTTTTATCCCTAAAAGCTACTAATTGTAAATTTTATATGGACGTCTCCCCCCCCCCCCCCCAGGATTTTGGAGATTTGAGAGTAGATAAATTAATAGGTGGTGTAGGAGAAGTAAATGGGGATGTGCGTAGGCTAATAAATTGATTAAAAGGTTGTTTGCATAAAGGGTATTTGTTTATAGCGGTGTGGGAGGAAAGGATGAAGGGTGAATCGTGTTGTGAGCATTTAAAGAGGTTTTAAAAGACACGTATTTCTAGTAGTTGGTATTAATAGATTAAAAAGGGTGAAACCCGTACGAAAACTTTTAGCCTGGCAAAGCGAGAATCCGGCCTGATTGTGGCGTGCATTGAACGAGACAAAGTGAGACACCAAATTTGTCTCGCTTTACGCCTTAAAACGAGCCATTCTTCTCGGTCTTTTCTCGGCGATAATCTGGCTAGCATTTAGCGTGATTGAGGGAGACTGACTTGTTCCAATTTGTGATACGCAACAAGACCGTTTTCTCCGCTCAGTAAACACAGCAAAACATCAAAGTGTTTTCCCAGCTGACTTGACATTCGGCCGTGTAACCGCGCGAAAAACAAAGCCTCGCTTTGGTTTCAACATGACGTCGTACGCGCATGTTTTGCGACGGCATACGCGCCGGCGAGCTAGTCCTGCGAGACGGCGGAGGGCGGAGGGCGGAGGGCGGCGGGCACACGCGCGCCCGCAAAACATTCCGCTAGCCATGACCATGAAAAATGACGGCATAGGTTCTATGAGTATGGTGCTCCGCCGGGTCTTCGGCCCGCGGGCTCCGCTATTATAGAAGAGAATTGTTTGTTTACCTTTGTTTGAGGCTTTTGAATCGTTGCCACGTGATAATTATAAGTCATTTATTTTGACAATAATTTATACAGTCACTATTTTGGAGACAAAGGATGATGATCCATGTGGGACGTGTGCATTGATTGAAGTTATTTCTCTTGAAGAGTTAGAAGAGTATTTTGAAAATTTGTATTTGGGACGTAATTGTTCGAATTTTAAAGTAAAAGGACGGTAAAGATATCCTTAACAGCCCGATTATAATACTCGCAGAGTTTTTGTTCCATATCAATGAAGCATTGACATGGAAATTATATGGAAATATTGTGAACAAAGAATCTTATTCCCGGAAGGTTTGAATTGGGTACAACAAGGCGTTAGCCGAATTTGTCTATGGGTGAACCTCTTCTCAAAAAAGTATACCTCACTTTGCCCCCCTGAGTGGTACCGACAACCCTATCTGGCTCATGCACTATTACATGTTATATGCATATTTTGTTTACATCACAATGCGGAGAACATTTTGCATCGTCACGGCGTATTTTACTGTAGCATCAGCGTATTCTCCGCGTCCATTTTCCATGTTTCACATGGTCGTCTACGCTTGTTCCAATTCGTGAAGATTCACAATTTGACCATTAAAGCCAAAGTGGAAATTTTTGGTTAGCAGAATTGTAGAGATCACGAGTGAAAAGAACCGCGTC
Organism: Cladopsammia gracilis; assembly: GCA_022457155.1. NCBI lineage: Eukaryota > Metazoa > Cnidaria > Anthozoa > Scleractinia > Dendrophylliidae > Cladopsammia > Cladopsammia gracilis. The sequence continues at coordinate 364,288 of JAJGOT010000610.1, forward strand.
AAAGAGTAAAAGACCAATTATGAATGTATAGCTTACTCGCTTGCATTTATTACTGATACCAGCGCGTGTTTTAGGTCAATTTCCGTGGCCACGTCTGTTTTGTATTCATTTCTTTGAACTCTCTCACTGGCCCTTTTCGCTCGTTTGTTTCCACGAAAATGTTGCTGCGTTTTCATTACGTTCTTTTCGGTTTGCAGTTGTGCGAAACTTCGCCTTTTTTCCATGGTTTTACGCATTGAATATCTTAACTAATTGGCGGTTAATCGAATTCACATACACTGCTATGTTTCATTTCATTGGTTGGCGGCACGACCACGATGACAGCTGCTTTAATGAGGTGTGAAAACAGTGAAATTCTTTTGAGGCTAAAAACTCGAGGTTTGTTTTTGCGAGAATGGCCTCTGTTCAAATGAATTAATAGGGTATGTCGATTTGTCAGATTTTCACGAAACTTGGCCAGTATGTTTGCTGGATATTAATGCACCAAAGTGTGCAGGGCTTTTACGAAATTCCAAATACTTTTCTCGTGGTGCCCCAAAGTGTGACGCGCATAGAACAATTTTCTATTGTCCAACTTCAAAGTGGATTTACTCGAGACCCAATGAAAATATCGAAAAAGTCTTACATACTTTGTTAGGCCATTAACTGTTGAGTGACACGGACCAGTTTGTTTTGATTTTCGCGCTAACACGGAGGTTGGTAATTCAGTGAAGCAAACACCTGCTGCTTTCCGGCAGACAAATGGAGATTTGGCAAACCGGATCCCCACTGTTCTGTTGCTCTGTCTAAGGTCATGTTTTTGTTGATTTATTGCAAATTAAAGACAAATTTCATTGCCAAGAGTCAATTTTTATAAATGGGGTGTCTTCCTATGAGAGAGCGTAAACAAAATAAAAATCAAATTTTCATTTTCAAAAGTGTCCGCGTCCGCTTACAAGAGAGTGTCCGCTTACTGGAATGTGTAAATACAAAGTTTGACTGGGAGGTAAAACGGAGATTTGAAAAGCCATCCATAAGTAGAGCTGTAATCATTGTTGCTGCCGTTATACATTCACAGAAATTTGGGATTAAATTTTTACTTTCAAGTTTCGTGTGGACGGGGTCTTAGTCCATCACATCACTCTCGTGAGCATGGTTACCTATGGTGTTTTTTTTTTTTGGGCATTTTTCAAAACAATGCTTCTTAGGGAGCAATTGTGGAAAGTTTCAAAAAATCCATCTTAAATTTATATTTCTGAGGAATCACCTAAATCTGATTTATCAATTGATTTGATCTGATTTATATATGCAATCATTTACTTTATCCTCAAGCCACTTGTTTGGTTGTCTTTCTAAAAATCGCTTTATTTCACACAGTCACATGGACAAGCTAAACTGTTGTGTGTTGCTTTTGTGCCTGAAAATGCACCTTTCACAGTGCGGCACAAAATTATGGCTTGATATCACAGATTCACTTGTAAGATGTTGATGCATTACAAATTCTCGTATTCTTCACTCTCCTTGTCCATGCCGGATACAAAGCTGCTGCAAAGAAATGCTGCTGCAGTAGTGTCCTACTTTCAGTTCCCCATACAATAAGCTTATTATCTTTTGTCACTTGTTGGGAAAAGAAATTTACAACACGGCCGGGAACAAATAAATGAATAAATTAACAATGGCTAATTGAAGTCACGGGTGTATTTGACAGTTGGATCATTACCAAATTATTTGTTAATTAGCATCAAATTTTCGTTATGTGAAAGCTCACCATGTGAAACCATACTATAAGTGAGTTTGTTCAACAGTTTAGCTTACATGGTTCGTACAACTTTAAACAAATAAAATTCAAGGACTTTTCAAGGACTTTTCAAGGACAAAAACTAGTTTTCAAGGACTACGTTTTATTTACAAAATCGAAACTCTTTGTCTTCGGTGCATGAAATTGAGGCAAAGATTACAATTTTGCTTCATGTACGCATTCACATATTATGCCGACATTTTCGCTAGTTATTTTCGGATTTAAAAAGTTGCTGGTGGCCAATTTTTTTCGGAGCAAAATCATTTAATTTATCAGAAAAGTGATAGGGCGTACACAAAGTCCTAAATTTCAAGGACTTTGCAATACCTAATAAAGAAATCAAGTACCGGTACTTTTCAAGGACCTTAACCAAATTAAGGACTTTTCAAGACGACTGCTAAAATTCAAGACCTTTTCAAGATTGTACGAACTATGGCTTAATCCAGTAGAATGATTCAAGGACATGATCATTTAGGCCCCGTCCACACTGATGCGTTTTTGAAAACCTCCGTTTTTGGTTCCCCGAAAACGGATAAAAAGATCTGCATCCACACTGGCGTTTTCACATCGTTTTTGACTGTCCACACCAGGCCGAGGGGCTAAAAAACGATGATCCAAAGATGCGTTTTCATCACCAAGTTCTGTTCGGATGTTTTTCCTGTTCAATACACATGCTCCAATAACGTCAGCGATACTATGCGTGACGCGTTTCTAGTTTGCATAATGTATAATGAGTTGTGACGCAAGCATTTTTGGAAATCTCCGTTTTTGTCGTCCACACTAAAACGATAGACCTGCGTTTTCAAAAGTCTCCACTCTGAAAAGCATTTTCGAAAACCTCCGTTTTCATAGACAAACATCTCCATTTTTTATCGTTTTAGAGCAACTAAGCCTCGAAGAGAGGGACTGCTTTCAATTTGGTAAATGTAAATGTAGTGTGGACGATCGGTGAAAACAGATAAAAAAGTACGCGTTTTCAAACGAAAAAGCATTAGTGTGGACGGAGCCTTCGGCGTGCGTTTTTGAAAACCCGAAAACAGATAAAAAGATCTACGTCCACACTAGCATTTTTCACATCGTTTTGACCATCCACACAAGGGGCAGAAAAATGATGATCCAAAGATGCGTTTTAATCACCAGGCTCTGCTTGGACGTTTTTCTGTTCAATAACCATGCTCCAATAGCATCAGTGATACTACATAAAGTAAGCGTTTTTGGAAAGCTCTGTTTTTTCTGGGTCATCCACTCGATTAGCTCCAGCTGGATGCGTTGTAGTTCAAAATTAGCCTCTGGTTCAAATTTTTTGAACTGGTATATATATTTTTTAAACCAGTTTATTTTTTTTGAATCAGTTCAATTTTTTCAAACTGGTTTGTTTATCAACTGTCTAAAAAGGGATTTTATTTATGGGGGTGTGATTAAAAACTAGGGGCCTGGTTTTTTAGGGGGGATCTAAAAAGAATGCCACAAAAAAAAAAATACCCTCCCCTCCCTTCTTTTCACATTCCACCTCCTCTCCCCCCTGAACCCTTTCCCTCCATCCCTACCACTGTTATCCCTCTGTCTATTAAAACTCCGACTTTTCTATCTTCTTTGGAGATAGATCTGATGTACTTCCGAAACTGTCCTTGCGATTGTAGCAAGCAACACACATGGGCCATAAACATAATTGATCATCATACAAAGTATGTTTATCTTTCGGCGCTGACGGCTAAATTTGCGGATGAGGTGCTCCGAGTTTTCAAATATTACTGCTTCGTCCATGGCTTTCCCCGAAAAATCCTGACCGACAATGGTAAAGAATTTGTAAACAAAAAGATGGAAGCATTTTGTAAAGAAAACGGCATTCAGGTGGCACATGGATGTCCACAAACTCCTACGACTCAAGGTCTGGTTGAAAGATCCAGTCGATCGTGGAAGGAAGACATGAGAGCCCTGATCTTTAGCACCTCTTCCCAAAATCTTCAAAAATGGTGCGAAAAAGCACCAGAAGCAGCTTATACCAGGAACATAAGGCCCAGTTCAAACGTCAAACTTCACATGTGCCGAACCTAATGCAAATTAGCAAGAACAATAGATTTTGCTCATTTGCATTAGGTTCGGCACATGTGAAGTTCGACGTTTGAACTGGGCCTAAGCTACCACCGTGCCATAAAGATGACGCCATATGAAGCAGTTTATGGTATAAAGAGCCACCGAGAAGTCTTTATTTCAAGAAATTTAGTGGGTGAACAAGACACGCATGAAACACATCAGAGCACAGACAAAGATTCAACACATTGTGAAGGAGATCCAGAACGACCCAAGAAGAGACAAAAAATGAATCAAAATCAGAAAAAGTACAACAATCAAATGGTTCAACAAACAATGAAAAAAATGAAGCTAGAAATCACAAGTTCAAAGTTGAAGACATGGGTGTCCATTAAAATAGATCGTGCCGACAAAACGTCACCACTGCATTCAAATTTTCTACTTGGAAAAATTAAAGAAATAGAAAACACCTATGCACGTGTTGTGACCAAATTTGGAAAAATAAACACATTAACTTCGCCTACACGATTGTACCTTTGCACAGCTACCACTGACAATGTTGAACTTAATTACACCACTGAATTGTCATTTTCTGCAGCATGTAAAAAAGCTATATAGTGGATTCAAAGTTAAAAACAATATGACTATTCATTTGATAGAATGCTAGTGTTAAAAGCAACTCTGCAATACTGTGATCAATTGCAGCTGTCTTTAATTTTAGTTAAAAAAGACTCCCTTCAAGATGCAAAAAGTATCCTAATTAAGTTAGAACCTTCATTTATGAAAAAAATATTTCACAGTAAAAAAAAGCAAACATTAGCAACAGCTTAGTGCTAAACCCTAACCCTCATCAAAAGCTAACCCCTAACCCCAACCAAAAGCTAACCCCTAGCCCTAACCAAAACTCATCACTTTTCCTAGTGACTTTAAAGCCATCTAGTATGGACCAGCACCTCCACAGCCAAATTATTAATTTGTCAAGACTGCAATTAGTGCTTTCAAACATTATTTTGTAGTATTTATTTATTAAGAAAATATGGTATTAAAACAAGAATAAAATCTCCTTGTTGAAAATAAATGCATTGGATGAATTTCCACATAAGTTTTCAGACATTTTCCTTGACAAAGATTACTTTTAAACCAGTTTGAAAAAATTGAACTGGTTCAAAAAAAATAAACTGGTTTAAAAAAAATACCAGTTCAAAAAAATTTGAACCAAAGAATAAAATTGTACTACAACAGATGCTCCAAACTCACAAATTCTACCTGTTAATTTTTTTGTTTGGTTTTTCTTTTCTACATCTATAATTTAGTTTTTCTTTTAATTATTTTCCTTTTCCTTTTTTGTAAAGATCTTGTGTGAGTTGAAATAAAATATTGTTGTATTGTATTGTTGTTGTTGTTTTTGCCGTCCACACTATAAAAACGATAGACTTGCGTTTTCAAAAGTTTCCACTCTGAAAAGCGTTTTCGAAAACCTCCGTTTGCATAGATAAACATCTCCGTTTTTGATCGTTTTAGTGTGGACGATCGATAAAAACGGATAAAAAAGTATGCGTTTTCAAACGAAAACGCATTAGTGTGGACGGGGCCTTTCTAATTAATCTAGAACTAACCTCCATAACCATTGTAGCGTTCCTTGAGTCGTCGGAATTAATAGGCTCATTTTCCATCTTGATTCAAAATGATGTATTTAACTTCGGAATGTTTTTATAACAAGTTTACTTGGGCATTCTCTGTTCTGAGGTTTAAAACTTACTTGAAAACTGAAATTAAAAGTGGTTGCGACAGTCGTTAGCTAGCGTGATGAACTAACGTGATCTGTGATGTTTTCTAACCGCCACAATCTCGTACCCAGAGTCCTCAGGCTTCTTGGTCAGCGTAGCGTCGCCAGGACGCACCGCTGACCAAGAAGCCTGAGGACTCTGGGTACGCAGTTGCGACGGACGCGGATGGGACGCCGAGAAAGGCCATTTTATTGTTCTTTTGTTTTTCTGTAAATTTTAGTATTTTGATCTAGGATTTGGAGAAGGGCCTTGAATTGGTAAAATTGGAAAAGGGAAAATCGAAAAGCCGTGAACTTCAGAAGAAGAGGTAAGCTAAATTGAACTAATCTGTTAATTACGCGTTCGCGTAGTTGATTGTTAAGTTGTTAAAGTCTTACTGCTATATGAGCTTAACTGTAAATAAGCTGAATACATGTAAGTTATGATAAATAAACTTAGACAACGTTTTAAGAGTGTCTTACTCAAACAACCCGATCACTTTACGCGTGATGTTTATCACCCCGCTTTATAATAAACTTTTAAAGGCAGAAAGTAAGCTTAAGCTTATGTACAGTATATGGACCCTGGTCCGGCACTAAACAACATAATTTCGTATATCTTACCTGAATCAACACTTCATGAGTCAACGTTTTGCCTGGAAATAGCTTTTATGGTTCTCTATTACATCCCAACCTGAAAACTTCTTTCCTCAAATACTACTTTTCTCGTAATTTGAAAATTAGTGGTCTTGCTTGCGGGCCCTTGGACCGGCATTGTGGCCCCTGATCCGGCACGTGTATAAAGACATGAAAAGTAACCTTTAAGGACGTTCGCGCTAATTGTTTATGTGCATCCTTGCTGCACATGCAATTCATGTCGCAATGCCATGCTACGTCATGTACGAGCGCTCGCGCAAGAGAAGAAATCTAAGCACATAAAGGGCTAATAGCCGTTGCGTTAACTTTGCTTAGATTTAACTCGCTTGGATGGTCGGTGACCCCCAATTTTTTTTGATAGATAATTTTCTTTGGCAATTCTCGACAGATTGTGAAAAAATGAACAAAAAAATCAATATAGGAAGTTCAATTTTTTTCCCATTTTTCTACCCGCGCGACATCGAATCCTGCCAACTTGCGGTTGTCAGAGTTTGCAAATACTGTCGTTTAAAGATGAAATTTACTTCAAGGAACGTCACCAGGTGAATGAATTTGCTGAACAGACCTACTCGCATAAAATTTGGGAAAGAAAGTTGCATTTCAGAGGTTCATTTGCAATATTTTTAGACTAACAGACATTGGGGTCGTATCCCGCAAGGAAGACCAATTATTCAAAATTAGGGTCGCCTTTCAGATAGCTTATCCTCGGAAACGAAGTCGGTGACCCCCTTTTTTTTGCATTTCTGACACTAATAGCTCATAACCTAGCTGTAGCAAAAGTTTTATAAAAAAATCAATGTTGGTAGATTTTCGCGCAAACTTCCTTAATGCCGATAATTTCGCAAGAGTTTACGAGAGAAAGTGTTTTCTAATAGTATTTTACTGATTTGTATTATTCCTGATATATTTAAGCTGAATTTTCTTGAATTCTTGGGAAGGCATTCATAAAATTTTGCGGGTGCTCAAGACATATACAGCCAAAACAGTCCATTTCTTTGTTTTCCCGCTCTTTTCTTGTAGTAACCTCTTCAGAAAAATATTAGAGATTGGTATATGCCTAAAGTGTTACTAAAATATCATTTTTGACTAAATAACAAAAATATTTATTGTAGTTAATAATTATATTTAACTTCCAGGTCAACTTTAAGCAAAAAATTGTCAATAAGCACACTTAAATTTCCCAAGCGACATTAGTGCCGGACCAGGGGCCACCAAGCGAGAGTTGTTGACATTTTTCAAAAGACGATAAAACGACACATTCAAATGCTACAGTGAATTCATTTTCATCAATAGAAAACTTATTCTTTCGGAGTTTATTGAACAGAAAACATAGGTTTACTATTGTGTTTTAACTATTTACTAGCATAATAAATATGGCTATGCTGTTTACGGATCCTTGAAATGGAAAGCACGAAAAAAGACAATGGAATTTCGCGCCTTTGGCAACAGCAGAAAAGCCAAAAGTAGCTCATGTTAAAGAAGACTTTTCGATAAGTCATCGGACACAATTACAATTACACAATTACATCATGTTCGTGCAAGTGCCGGTCCAGGGTCCTGCCGGTCCAGGGTCCTGCCGGTCTAAGGTCCACATACTGTACTGGATTGAGATTTACCATTGAACTGTAAAAAGGCTAAAAAATATTTAGCTAAAAAAGTTCAAACCCGCTCGACTTAACAAAATCTTCAATAAATTTAGCACATGTTAGCAAGAACGTCCCTTTTTGTAAATGTCGCATCAAATCTGACAGTGATTTAATTATCATGATGATAATTTTAAACCTGCCAACTTTTTCCGAGTGATAGGTGTGAGAATTTTTTCATGGGAGTGCCTGGATTTCCGAAGGCGACCCGACCGAATCCGAAGGGAATCCGATCTGTTCCCGTAGATGTCCGAAGTTTCCAAAGAATTTGGAAGGTTCCATGGACCTCAGACCTCTGTAATCGTAACGTTCAAAACGTTAAAAACCTACAAAAAAGTGCCACATTTTCATCAACGCAACTATATTTTTAATTGGATCATGCGATCAGTTAATGATACATGTAGCTCAAATCTGTAAGTCAGGCGTGAGAAATTGCTCCATAGGCGTGAGAAGGTGTGAGATCGGAGTTTTGGACTCACAGGCGTGAGACTCGCGCCTAGGGCATGAGACTCACGCCTAGGGCGCGAGACATGGCAGGTCTATAATTTGATGGCTCCATGGAACATACCTTTTCTGACTGCACCTTCACGAAAACCTTCATTGAGAATTTGATTCCAGACTGGTTTAATAATTCCTATTATTGTGGCTACTCTTTTAAGAAGAGTAGCCACTGTGCCATGAAGTGTGTGCAATGTAAGTCTTGAGTGTATATGTATATGTAAATAGTCCTCATCTTCAGGTAGTGTTCAGAATCGCACATCAGGCTTCCATCCACACCAACACCCAATGTTTCTTCAATGTATGTATTTTGTTTTTTCGTGAGTATCTCCATGAAATATCACATGGATTGCCATTGCGTTAAAACAATAAATCACCAAAATCTCCACAAAATTTCGAAGAGATTTCATTCTAGTGAAAAAAATGCAGTTACGATAGTGTGTTGAATCAAACGAGATTTTGTTCCCGATTCACAACAATGAAACGAAGTGAAACTTTCAAACAGTTTCTGCTTAGCCACACCATTCACATTGCGACAATTAGTTGCAAATCATGTCGCGACAGCTGCTGTGGCTATTTGTCCGGCAGCCAGATAGGATTTTTAAAATACTAATCTTGAATGAACACGACAGAGAATGAGCTAAACTAATACTTTAGTAAGTACATCAAATATTTCTCATTCTTTAATCCACTGCGAAACGACTCTGATTTGCATTTTGCAATCTACTTAATGTATTTGATTTATACTATGCCCAGCGTAGCTAATCAACAAAAATCGGTACTGATTTATCAATCCATAAATCGGTATCAATTGATAAATCGGTAAAAATTGGTAATTTTGATTTGATTGGTATCAATTGTATCGATCAATCGCTAAAAATTGATGACACACTCAATTTGTTTTATCTATTTTTCCTGATTTTCACCGGTTGTTATCAATTTTTAACCAGTGAATTTTTGGCCTTTAAAATCAATTATTATTATAATTGCCTTATTTTATAAAATCAAGAGACAACAGCTGGATAGAATTGTCTTTTCATGCACTACTAGAACTGTTTTCAGTTATTTGTTTCCAACTTGCCTGTCTTCATCTCGAAGATACAACGCTATTCGCTTCAGCTGAGCGCGTATCCATCTAAAGCTAATCTAAACAGTTAATTGTTAGTTTTATTATTGTTGTTATATTATAGTTGTTGTTCTTGTTAATCTATTCGGTGCCAAATTGTAGCCATCATGGTGGTAGATCTACTGTATGTTACCAAGGCCAAGGAAAATAAAAGGAGCTGACCGAATCTTACCACAATTTCGGCACTTAGTACACAAGTAATTTTTTATTTGTTGTAGGTTGAAATGAAATTCAGGTTAAAATGATTTCAACCTAGTTTGATTTTGAATTACCTTTGTTTCTGATTTATGATAATGAATCAAAGACAAAAGGAATTCAAAATCAAACTTAAGGTTGAAATCATTTTAACCTGAATTTCATTTCAACCTACAACATATTCATAAGGGGTATCGAATGGTCCCTTAAAATTTTTAAGTGCTTGCAAAATGTGACTATTGCTCGATTTGCTCGCAAAATTTAGACCAGTGCTTGCTTGCTCATGCTCAGTCGCAAAATTTTTGCAATTGCTCGCATGCTCTGATTCTCGTTAAAATTTGCTGATTGCTCGAAATTTCTGAGATCGTGCTTTGTAGGTTTCTTGGTGCAGAAATAATGTTCTGTCAAATGCCATGAAATATTCAATTCAATCGGAAGACTTACAGAGAGCAATAGATCACAGGGCATCTATGGATTGAAAGGATGGGACATATAAATTCTGATTTGAAAAATGTGTGAGGGGTGGCTCTCGGAAATGAAATTTGTTATTATAATAATACAAGCTAATACAGTATTGAAAATTTACGAAGTGTTCGCTGCTCGCCTGTTGTTTTTTCATAATTATATACCTTGTATTAGGAGACCTAGAAAAAAAATTTCCCATAATATTTACCGGTGACTAATAGTAGTTGCTGTTTTGTTATTTCTTTGTTGCTGACAATGTAAAATTTTTTCTGCTTTTATTGTTTGCCTTGTTTTGTTTATCGTTTCATATTTCTTGTGAACGTGAAAATCAACTCCTTTACGTTACAAAAAATTAATGGTGAAGTAAATATACCTGGATTTTTGAAAAGGTGATCAACAAAAATTTACGCAATTTCATTACAACTAGCCCAAACAAGGGTTTTTATGAGCCCGATCAGCCCGAAAATCACAGAGAAGAGAGAGAAGAGGAAAAGGGAGCAAGAGCGAGCGAAAAAAAGACTAGCAACAGTCTTTAGTTTTTATGTTGTGGGTTTTAGAGCAATATTGTTTTCAAAAATCCAGTTACCATAAACACCGGTGTATAAGCCGCACTTTTTTTCCCCAAAATTTTTAAATCGAGGGTGTGGTTTATCTACAGGAACATCTGCAAAAGCAAAGGTTATCATACTTTCCGGTGATATAAGTTGACCAGACTTTTTGAGCCTCGAAATTAAGATTTTATTAATTTTATTAGAGGTGTATAACGTGGAACAAGATTCTTTAACTTTAGATGTTGTAGAAAAGTGAGTCTTGTCTGTCTAACAAAGCGGCCATAGCGCCTCCGAGACCAAAAATCAAATTGAACCAACAAACACTTAATGCACGAACGTGAGCGTCGTGTTTATAAATTGTAAAATTCAGCCTCAAATTGTCAAAATACCAGTGTGTTTAAACAGTGCTCACTATCTTTGTCAGACATTTTGAAGCTTTAAGCAATGAAGGAACACCGAAGACAAACAAAAGAAGCCTTAAACTCATCGCCAATAGATGAGCATGGGGAAGGTGCCTGAGAGGTTGGGGGAGCCACATGCAGAATAGCCGAGCGCGGGGAGGTTACCATGACAACCCTGTGAGCGGCAACCACCCACACCTCGAATCCAAGTGGTGCTTGGAGAAGAAGGGCCCGTGAACAGGGTGGACAGGGGGACCGAACTCCCCAAACTGTCCAAGCACCAACCCCTGGAAGAATCGCCCTATTAAGAAACCCCCGCTAATACATACCCCCAAACAATGCGTCCCACGGCTACTGAGCAGGTGTCCCGCCCCCGGATAAAGGTCGGTATCCAGAACGTCGTACAACCGAGGTTCGTGCGATGCCATGTACAGTCCAACTAGAGCTGTTACGACAGCTCCCTCCCCAACGGCCTTGAATACACTACGAGCGGAACTGCTGCCAATGGAGCAAAATTAAGCATGAGCTCGTTCGAAAGCCCATCGACAGGGAGAGTTACGTTGATCAAGTCAGTGACCATGCACACAGTCTGCAGCAGGAGCTGCTGCGATAGCTCCAATGCACTTTCCAGGTTGGCTACTGCGAGAGCCCGAGCGGGCGTGCCACTGTCCGTGACGGTTACTAAGCACGTGTATTCCGCAAAGCCAGCTGTAACAATGGCCTTGAACGACTGTTGTGTTAGCCCAGCCGCATGACTGCCAATGTGGATGCAGAAACAAGCCTGTCCCGAGAGGCTTAAACCTGTAGAGGCCAGAGGCCGTAGGCTACGCTAGCTGTTGGGACAGCCTGGCTAATGACTCTGCTGGAGTGCGAATGTACAATTGGTAGGCATTACTTGTTCAGCGCCCCAAGGCTTGAATAAGATGATCCGGAACCCCGTTGCGTGCAGCCACGGTGGCAGCCCCAATACGGAAACTATGACTGGAATACTTGCCTTGGACACCAGCAGATGATAAAATGCGACGCAGCCAACTGGTCAATGTAGCTCGAGACAATGGTCGACCATCTTGATGGAGGAACAATGGGCCCCCCGAGTTACCCCTAAGTGCTAAGTAAGCCATGAGCGAGTTGATCGCACATAACGGGACAGTACCCCTGCCGATATGAATGAAGCAGCCCTTTCGAAAGGGGTCAGTTTTTGAGGCTTTAATGTTGATCCGGAGGCAAGTGGGAGTGGTATTGGAATCCACAGCGATATCTGCGAGCCCCAAGTGAATGTCAGAAGAAAAGCTGGCTAAGTTCGGCACTGTAAACTCCGCAGAGGGCAGAAAACCAAAATAAGCTACGTTACATGCAGCCCAAAACATACAATGGTCTGGGATGCTAAGGTCCAACGCTTTAAAGATGACTAACATGATGCTGTCTGTGATTGGAAGGCGTAAGGCTGCCGGGTCTCCATGAGAACGCTTAATCCCTCGCAGCGCTCTCTGCAACCTCAAACAATTGAGAAGGGGATCTGAGAATCCTTGCTCAATATGTAATGATCGAACTGCAGATAGATACACCTTGATAGTAGAATGTTGCACTGAATTTGCCAGGAAGGTAGCAAACAAACATAGGGTCCATTCATCCGCTGGGCAGGGGGATCCCGTAGCGTGTATCTTTCCCAATTGGACACAAAAGTCATAGAACTTCTTCTGTCCTGATGCATAGGAGCTGCATGTAGAGGACGCCAAGCTGTGAATTAGGAAAGTTTGGCACTGGGACTCTAATGATGAGAGGTCAGCTGATTCAAGAGGTGATGAGGGACTGCGACTGGGTGTGACTGTGCCTCGGGGGCCAGGCGTCTGAACTCCTGCCAACGGAAGTGAGAGAGAGCATCAGCAATGTTATTATGAATGCCCGGTACATGCTGTGCTGAGAAAGTGAAATTAAAACGCGCTGCAGCAGAAAGCAGCTGGCGCAATAGATGCATCAAGCAAGGCACCTTGGAGGTCCTGGAGGTCAAGATATGCTTGACGGCCTCGTTGTCTGAGCGGAAGAGGATATGCCTCCTGAACCACTGGTGACCCCACACGAAAGATGCTATTACAATGGGAAAGAGCGCCTTGTAAGCTATGGAGTGTTGCGACTGAGATGGGGCCCAGGAGCCACTAAACCATTTGCCCTTGAAATAAGCACCGTACCCCAATGCGCCGGCCGCATCGGAGGTCACTTCCAAGTCAGAAGCGGCCAACAAGCCAGGGAATAGCCAAAAGCTCACCCCATGCCACAAGGAAAGGAATTCAAGCCACCACTGAAGGTCCAGATGGAATTCTGCATCAATCGGATGGGATGATCATGTTTGCGAAAGCAGCACAGGAGGTCAATCATGCGCCTCAAGAAGGTGCGGCCTGGCCAAACTACTTTCGCTGCGTGTTGGAGATGGCCAATCAAAGACTCCAGTTGCTGCCGGGTACACCACCGACGAGCCCGCCATGAGACGATTAGCTCCTGCAAGTCAACGAGTTTTTTCCGTCGGGAGTCGAGCGGTCTGCTCCACAGAGTCTAATTCAATACCCAAAACCACCATACGAGTGGAGGGGCCAACACACTTGTTCAGATGAAGTGGAAGGCCCAGCGACTGGCACACCGCTAGGCAAGTGTGAAGATTGCCGGCACACTGCTCCGAGTTAGGGGCCCCTGCAGTGATGAAGTCATCGAGATAATGCATGAGATCCGAAACACTATGCACATTCAAGAGGATCCACTCCACCATGTCTGCTACTGCGCTAAAAATGTACGGGGCAGATCGAAGACCGAAGGGAAGGGCTAAATCCACGTAATACTGGCCCCGCCACTTCATCCCTAATAAGAACCGATCCTCAGGATGTATTGCAATATTACGATAAGCAGCCTCCACATCGAACTTTGCCATTTTTGCCCCCCGCCCGAACTTGGCGATCATACGAATGATTTGGTCAACTTTAATGTACTGCATGGAAAACTCGTCAGGATTTATGCCGTCATTCACGCTACAGCCACTAGGAGATGACAAGTCGACAATGAGGCGCCATTTGCCAGGTTGGCCTTTTTTAGGATAACCCCAAAGCTGCTAACATGTAAATTCGGGAGGGGCGGGAGGGGGAAGGGGCCCGCAACCCTACCACGAGAAACCTCATAAGCCAAGTAGTCATCGATGACTGATGGATGCTGCTGAGCGGATAATTTATTCTTTGTGGCAGACTTAAGTTTGCGGGACGCTGAAAACCGAGTCTAAACCCGTTCCGAAGACCATCGAGAACGTACGAGACTGCAGACTGATTAGGGTGCCCGACCAGGTCCTGGGAGAATGCCGCAACACTGAGAGGGCTAACTGCCGAAACAGGATGGAAGACAGGAGGCACTGAGGAAAAAATTGAAAAATGACAAGCAACTAAGGAGGAACAAATAGAAATGGAATGCACTTTATTAAGTAAAACCTACAGTATGCCCAATGACAAGCAACCAAAGAGGAACAATAGAAACGGAACGCACTTTATTAAGTAGAACCTACAGTATGCCCTAACATGACAGCGGTGATAGCCGACACCTGATAAACCATTTCACACGAGGTCTAAGGAGATTTGTCCGCAATGGCACCTAAGGAACGGAACGAGCAACAGGTATAATAACTATAGGAACCTAGTGAACGGAATGGCTTACAAGTATAAAGATAACAACCTACAACACACAAAATTGTCAAAGAAGCAAAAATGTACCGAACAATCTTAAAGTACTTAGGCTCAAAAGTCTCGTGTACGACGTTTAGCTGCGTAGCCGGACGATGTGCTCGAGGTTACTGGCGAACTGGCCCGCTGTTTGCCATCCGCGTAGTTGGATTTTCGAGTGTTGGAGGCACAAGCCACGGCCCGATGAGTGCCAGAACAGCAGCTACAATGGTGGGCGTAGCAACAAGGGGCAAATGGAGCCGTGCAACGCCCCCTGTTCCACGACTTGCAAATGTCGACCGCTGCATTAGTAGATTCTGGAGGCTCCATATGGTCAGGCGAATGAGCCGTGGTTGAATTACGGGTTGCTGATCCTGCCGCGTGGAAATTAAACAGTTGAATGTTCATACCGGACCAATCGGTGATCCTGGCCGCCGCAGCGTGTTCGCGAAACGCCCGATCGTACACTAGCCAAACTTGCCCGCTGAAGTGCCGGTAGGTACGCAGGATAAGCAACTGATATTGCATCAGATCTTTCCGTCGATGAGGGAAGTGCGAACTAAAATCAATGAGAATATCGCGAAGGCTTCCGACCAGCTCGCGATGTCTTCTATGCAGCGACGATGCTTCCTAGGTTGAGATGTCAACACCAGCCCGCCGTCCAAGATTAACTGAGGTTCTGGGTCTTTTTGAAGTAGATTCACGGCCAGCAGGTCGCTGAGATCGACGTATTTTCCTGCCACAATTTGAGCCACAAGCTTTGCCGGCACCGGGGAAAAACCTGGCCCAACCACGAACGGCTGCTCCAACAAAGATGGGGACTGCATGGCAAAGGACATGGGGACATCGCGGGACGCGCCAGGCAAAAGATGAGCCGAGCTTGAAACGGCCACACCGCTCAACATCACAGGCGCCGTGAAAGTCAAAACGAATGACGGTACAACAAAACAAGAAGAAGCTGTCCTACCTGTCGACAGTTGTCCCTGAGAAAAACCTGTTCCAGCGTCCAGCAAATTCGCTGCCGAAGCGTTCAGTGCCGCCGAGACGCACCCAAGATTGGAATTGGCCGAACTGCTTGCCAACGCGACCTGCGTAGGGTCGAACGGTTCCATTCCGGGCCTTTTCTGCCGCGAACGCTGCCTGCACCGTCTGGGTAATCAATGCCACTAATTCTGGGGTGATAGCCGTATTCGAGGCCGCCGATACTGAAGCAGATGGTGACACACCAGGTGCCGAAACCGTCGCAGTCGTGGCCACAGATGTTACCGGACAGTCGGATTGAGCGGCCGACGAATCCTCTGTAAACATCATCGATTGTAGGCTGTTATTTGTCAGTCTTGAATTCATTTGGAAAGAAAGCCAGCCAACTAACAGCAAAGATCACAGATAAACTCGCGAAGCAACTAGAACGAACGGCCAGCAACAACAGGCAACAAGCACGAAATGGCTGACATCCACGTGAGAGCTGTAAACGACAAGGCCCTGTGAAACCACCCGGCCGCCCCACTTCCTTGCGGCCAACCGCTGCCCAGCAATGTCTCGAGTTTAACTTAGCTTAAATTGCATTTAACCACATAAAAAAAGAGTGGGCTGTAAACAACCCGCCATCTTGGTTAACCTTAGTAACCAGGCTAAATAAAAGCATCTGCTCAAGAAATTTGCTCAGTTACCAAGCTTGCTTTGGCTTGAACGAATGGCGGGCAAATAAATGTAGCTGCACTGAAAACTGCCGAAACTGTTTTTTTTTTTCCAATACACAATGATTTGATGGATAGAAGCAAAGTCCAACTCATGTTTTGTGGAGCCAATTCCTGACTTACGTTTTTATTTTAAAAAACTTTTTTTTTCCAAAATTTGAGCTTCAAAACTTGGGGGTGCAGCTTATCTACAAGTGCAGCTTATACACCGGTGTTTACGGTATATACGTTTAATTGAATAAGTACATTTTGTTCATTATGTACCAGCAATTTTGAAACCAAAAACAAACAAACAACGTTTTCTGTTAGAAATCGGTAAAATCAAACAAAATCGATAATTTTGTCGATTTGACACACCGAATTGTTTTATTGATTTCTACCAATTTATATTATCAATCGATAAAAATCACTTGATTTATATTGATTTTTACTGGTACTGATTTTTATTGATTGGGTTATTCCAGAAAAAATCCACACCCCTCCCCCCCGACGGATGGCATGCTGGAAATTCTCGCGGGAGGGGGGGGGGGGGGGGTTGAGGGCTCTGGAAATCCAGGCGCGAGGGGGGTCTGGACCTAAAAATCCTTCCTCGGGGGTCCATTTTTTGAAAATGATTTTGAAGAGAACACTTTGTGTTCAAAACAATAAGTTAAGGTTTAACTTCGTCGGTTCCACATTACTCATAGAGAATAAACCGGATGAAAGGGAGAAAATACAACTCAAATATGGTGAAAGTCAGTGGTTAACGTAACCAGGAAGCGTGCTTCGGTACCTTGCAACAAAGCTCATGTCCGAGTTCTTGCCAGCAACAAATTGTCAGGGAAAGGTATCAGGAAAAGTATCAGCCGATTTAAAAAAAGACAAAAGATTTTGACAAAAAAAAGTAGATGTACCGTTTTGCAAGTACGTATTGTTTTCTATTTGTACAAATCGTTTTGCTTTCGTGCACGTTCCCTGTAATCTGATATAAGCTTTGTAATATACGGCTTACGCAAATGTCCAAACTTTTATGCCGCTCTTCCTAGTGTACTGTTTAGTTGATGCGTTAAACATAATAAAAAAAATAATTGGAAGAAGCTTTCCAATTTAATACTTAAAGGCAAATTGCGATCAAACTTGTTCGAATGTTTTCTTCGTGAAGCCAATAATCACGGTAAAAGCGCGCTAGTAAACATAATTACTCATGCGCATAGCGGCATGAGTCAAGGTTTTGGTAAGGTTTCCTTGTTTCCATTTTTAGCTTTCGTCCCGCATTTTGTAGTCACAAATTGCCTTGTTTTTTTTAAAGTTTCCCGTATCCCGCGGGAGGACTTTCACTGGTCTGATTGGTTGACATGCGACCTCGTGATTTCGCCGTGCCCGTAATCACGTTCTTGTTTTCAAAATAGCCGAGTCAAGCCACTGGCGTTTGGTCTTCACCGGAAAAGAAATTACATTTTTCGATGGGAATTTATGTTGATATCAGTTTGTGATTGAATTTTTCTTTGTGTTGTCGCTAGATTTAAAGAAATGCTTATAAAACATGTTTAAATTCAGTTGTAAATTCAGTCGTAATATAAAATGATATCTGATAATATGTAAACAAAACAAGACTTACATGTCACGCAAAATTCGTTGAGAGGGAAGGGGTGCGTGACCCAGTTAAAATAAACCATAAAACGTTCTTATGCAAGCGCATGAGTACAGGCTACCAGCTAGCCTCTTGTTAAATTAAACACTATCTGAATTTGTTTGCTTTCAAGATTTTTTTGATTCGCGAAAACATTATGTGAATCATCCTTACGGATAAGAATGGCATTCCATATTCACAGGAAAAGTCGGAAATTTTAGAAAACACTAGATGTAATAAAAATAGGTTGCTGGATTAAATAATATTTTGTGATGTTTACAATATTTCGCAGACGCAAGCGCTCGGCGCTGCAATTAGGATAAATGTCATAAATAAATCGCCAAGCCTTCCGGAAGCAGAAAATCACTGAATTCTGACAAGTGTTTAACTCTTTTATTCAAGGGAAAGGCATTTTCATTCAAGGATATATGAGTTTCATTCAAACGTTTTGACCTTAAGAAAAAATGTTTAGGAAAAGCAACGTGCGATCAAATTACATTTTACACAAAATTTGCATGAAACACAACACTTTGAAGAAACTGTGAAGCCTGGAAAAAATTAAAACATACCAAAATCAAAGCAGTTATTTAAGGAACTAGATTTATAGAAACATTTCATTCATTTCATCTCATAAAGTTTCACAATTTCATTCGATTTTGTCTTGAAATCACGGGTTTTTTTTATGATGTGTCACGCAATATTTATTTAAATTTATAGCACTAATCCCACAGTTTAGAAAAATATAAAAACACAATGTCTTGGATGCAACTACATGTATTTTTTTTTTTCATTATCTGTAAATTTGGGGCTTCCAAAAATTTATTGGAAATCTGGGCAGGAGGGGGGGTCTCTGGGCTTGGAAATTCAGGCGGGAGGGGGGAGGGGTAAAAAAATCTTGCCATCCGTCGGGGGGTGTGGATTTTTTCTGGAATAACCCATTGGCTATGTCGGGACTTTGCTATTCTTGTTAGACCGCAGAGACATTTATGATTACAGCCGTCATTTTGTACATGTAGAATGCCGAGCAGGACACTTACATTTTTATTTCTTCTTTTCTTTTCTTTGCTTTTTACTTATTACCTGTAATATCTGATATGTAATAGAATTAATTTGGCACGCCTCGACTAGCGTCTTTTTTGCTAACTGCGTGCCAAGAAATTGTACATGTCGATAATTATGATAATAAAATTAATGTCGTCTTGTCTTGTCTTATTATGTAGATTGTGTATTTAGACACATTTGTTGAAATACACAACTTGAGTTGCATTATTGTAAGCAAAATTAAGCAAGAAAAATGTTGATTTATATTTTTTAAACAAATTTTCCCGTAACTTTTCATACAATAATGCAACTCAAGTTCCCTCTCGCACGATCGTGCCAATTGGCTGTTGAAATGCATTGCTGAAAACAGAATCGAAAAATGTTAAAATCCGAATGAGAAAAACGTATTTTTGTGATTTCCTTATTTGGTAATTCCCTATGATTGACAGCTGTCAAGCTCCCTCAACTATTGACTTGACAGATCAAAATTATATTAAAAGAGAATGTTTTCAATCCCTAAAAATCAGTTGCTTTTTGTTTGAATTTGCTAGCACAACTCAGTTCTGCTACAGAAAAAATACTATATTTTGAATGTCCCGCCAAAGGGTCATGTGACCTAATTCAACCAATCAGAATGCTCAAAAGAGGTCAAAAGGCCAAATTTTGAATGTCCATATCTTCTGAACGATTTAAGATATTGGCCTGAAATTTTGGATTTTGAAATTAGATATCAGGATGCTTACTGAGACATTTTTGGGAGATATTCTGAGAGGGCGAATATACCCAGGGCTAATACCTTAACTAGAGTGACTGTTATGCAGATTTTACTTATCCTCTTCGGGCTCACAAGGACTCTTGAGGCCGGAATGCAGATTTTGTTCAGTAGAAAAGAATGTGATACGCACTTAAACACGGTAAATATTAAATTTTCAAACTATCACGACAGAATATTATTTCTTGTCAAGACAAGACAAGATGAATTATTCAACTCAGCTCAGTTTTACATGACATAATAGGTAAAATTTACATAGGCAACTAAACACAAGTACAGCTAAGGAATAAAAGAAAAATGTAACAAAAATAGAGAGTGAGTTGGGATCATCCAAATAGCAAAGGCTAATCTAGTGGATGACTCCTACAATAGAATACAGTTACAGACAATTAAGAATAGATTTTTTTTTATAAAAAGTATTTCTTCATGCGCTAAGGTAGATAATTAAATAGAATAACAATTAAGCATGGAGTTCTTCAGGGTTTTACGAAATATTCTTAAAGAATTTGAAATTATTAGTTATATTTGTAGGCAAGGAATTCCAAAGGCGAGGACCAGTGAATTTTAGGGAACGTAAGCCATATTGGGTGGTATTAACTGAGGTTACATAAAGATTTCTATTTCATCATTGAGTTTAAGTAGCTTGAGAGATTTGAACAGAGGCTCAGAATGGGATTTTGGTTCAGAGAAAGATATTATTCTGATTGCTTTTTTTTGGATAATAAATAATTGTATTAGAAATGAGGGAAAGGTTAGACCCCAAACATGGACGCCATAAGTGAGGAAAGGATAAATAAGAGAGTAATAAAGCATGACAAGAATGTTTGTTGACAAAATGTCTCACTTTTGACAAAATACCTACAGTTTTTTATTATTTCCTCGCTTTTTTTTTAAGTACCGATTTCTCAACTCAACAACAACAGTAAAGACAAAATAGCACTATTTTGTGAGAAACAACTGCAAACTATTCATAGCGTCCGCTCATTCCTTTTTCCATAATGGTATCAATTTATACAGCTCATTAACAATTAATTTTTACTTAATAAGTGGTTTGTATTTCAGTCGAGGAAAGCATCATGGCTGGTCAACAGGTGGAAATTCTTCAAAAACTAGAGAAGATGGGCAATCTTGAATCAGTGGTGACAGAGCAAAAGATAAGGATTGAAAAACTAAGAACCACATATGAAACTCTGAAGGCTCAACACCTCCAGCTACAAGATGTGAGTTTTGTTGGATGATGGTACATAGAATACAACAATAATTATTTACACTGTAATTAATTATTAAACATTGCTTTTTGTTTCTTTATAATAATTATAACTATTATTATTATTATTTGTATACTGCAATTTTTTGTAGTTAAATGAAAGGAAAGAAAGAGAACTTGAGGATGCCAGGAATGACATGAAGAAAATCCAGGAACAAAGTCAAGAAACTGTGCAAAGGATGAGGGCTGAAAGAGATGTCAAGATACAAGAATGTGAAGAGATCAGAACACAGGTAACAATTTCCCACATACATGTGGTGTCCCTCACTTAATAATACTCAAGTACAGCAGGGTTGGAAACATAATTTTGACAGTTGTATGACCCCCAATCACTTTTCCATGTACAAGAGTATACCCCTATATCAAGTTACAGTACCGGGCAAAGGTTAGTTGACACTCGATCCTCCTGTATTCATGTTTCAAATTACCCTTTTGACAAATGCAAATGTTTCTCTCATTTCTTTAAATTCTATGTTCTCTTCTGATGTTGGCTTGTCAAACATGCACTTTGGCCAATCTTGTTTTGACTTCAGAAATTCAGGTGCATTCCACCAAAGGTCAACGCATGCTAACTCCTCCACTGTCAGGCCTCTTGTTCCATGGTCTGCAGGGTTTACATTATTTTGTAGGGACATAGCACCACTGATCAAGAGCAGAAAACTCATGAATTTCCCTGACACAATGGGCTATGAATGGCTTATACTCTCTACTTTGACCTTGGACCCAGTACCCCATGTTCACACTGTACACCCAATAGGTCACTCCATGTGTAGGTACATGTATCTTGAGTGCTGAGCAAACTTGTCTTGTTGTCATAATCCAATGAGTGCTCCCATGAGTTCCAATCTGGGGATGCTTACTGCTTTCAATGGTGCAAGCCTAGGCTTTGACATAATCAATCGAGCAGTAACATTGCCACCCTAATATACATGACGTACATGGATGTAGACGACAGCTGCATATGCTTTCTCTGAAGCATCGCTGAATGTGTGGATGCTTAGCTCTTCCACCTTAGGACTTGGGTCTCTCAAACACCTTGGGATTTTCACGAGTTCAAGGTCTTCCAACTCTCGAAACCACTTAGTCCATTCTTGCTGATGATGTGTTGGTAACAGCTTGTCTCAATCCGTGCCTTTAGCCAAGAGCTTTCTGTATCAACAACTTGGACTTGACTACATAAGGTGATAAGAAGCCTAATGGGTCATAAACTGTTGCTGTTCTCTTTAAAACATTTCTCTTGCTGAATTCAAATCCGTCCAACTGCTAAGAATGTCTAAAGAAGAATTTGTCATCCGTGGCAGCCCACAGGACACCCAGGGTCTTGGTTGTTGGCAATTCTCTCTTTTCTGTGTCTATCTCAGATGCCCTCTATCTCCTTCCACAATGTCGACAATTTCATCCGGTTGTTCAGTTCTCTATCATTACTGGTACTCTCCCTCTGACCGCTGCATATGATAGGTGTTAAGGTACCCAGTGTTCCTTGCTCCCTGTCCCTCATACGTACCAATGCTACCTATAGCTGTTCACCCCAATGGACACAGTCTGGCACTGGGCTCTTTGTTGCCTCGTAAATCATAGGAAACAGCAAGTTGTAATAATCTGAGCCAATGAGAACATTGATTTTACTTCTTTTTCCAAGCTCAGGAAAAGGAATGTCCCTCAAATATTTCCATTGATCTTTGATCTGAAGCCTGTTGGTTTGTTTCATCTTTCCACAACTGTTTGACGTCTTCGCTACAATGATTGTGTCCGCTTGACCATCCAAACTCTCCAATCCAATCTTCATGGCAGCTGACGTGAGATCAACCTTCTGATCATTTGCGATGTTGATGACCACACTCCTTCTGACCTTCCATCCCTAACTCCTCCACTACACCCTCATTAACATAGGATGTATCACTGCTCTCGTCTAAGAAACAATTAACTTGCAAATGTCTGTCCCCATTTTTCAGAATGACCGAAACAGTATGCAAGGTGATTATGATCCTTCTCTGTTCATGTTCTTGTACTGTTTCATACATACTGGACTCACTTCCCTCCTTGCTAGGCGTGTCAGCCTTCCCCTCCATGAACTCAGGTGTTACTTTCTCCTCATGTAGTATCCGGTGGTGATGGTTGTTGCATCCGTCAATTCCACACTCTGCTCCAAACACATGACTCACCCAGGTGCCCTTTCCCAAAAAAACAGTAACACTTTATCCAAGTTTCTTCACCTTGTCCCGCTTCTTTTTATGTTCCATTCCTTTGAACACATCACATTTCCAAATTAGGTGTTTTTGGTTGCACACTTTGCAGGGACGATCACATTTTTCTTCTGCAGTCACAAAATAAGACCTTGACCCCTTCCCTTGTGCATTTCCAACACTGGAAAAATCATGCTTAACTTCCGATGCTTGTACCTGATACTCAGCTTCCTCAGCAATCCAATGGCACAGTTCATCAAGAGACTTTACTTTTCCCTTTTCTTTAATTGATCTGTAGTACTGGCTGAGTAGAGGCTAAGGAGGTTTTCTAGCATGATGGCATACAAGGTTCCTCCTTCCAGATCAGAAATCTGCTTATTTTCCTTTAGAGAAACCACAGTCCTCTCCACTATGTCAACAAATCTTTCTAGCTCTCTTGGATTATCAGCGTTTATTGGCCCCATTTTTTGAGCTCATCAATATAAGCTTGAACCTGTCCCTGCTTCTCCCATACTTTTGATTCAACCTTGCCTTAGCCTCTTCATACGCATGCTCTCAGTGGCATAGTTCTTTCACCATTTCTGCCATATTCCCTTCTAAACAACTTTTGAGCCACAACATTTTAAATTGTGGTGACAAATTCGTTTCATCCACACAACTGGAAAACGCTTCACACCATGACTGATATTCTCTCTTATCGCCCGAAAACTTTGGAATTTGGATCTGCTCAACCTGTTTATTGGCATTGACCACGTGACCATCCTTACGATGTGCACCCTCTGATGTGTCACTCTTGCTCGTGCAGTTGAAATTTCCTTCGCTTTCCTTACTGTTACCCTGTGTTAAAACAGCTGAGCTCCCTTTGTTTCATTATTTACACGTTCTACCATAACATCAGCTTCATCTCCTGTTGAAGCTGCCAGCGATGCTTGTTTGTTTTCTCAGTACAAAGTTTGAAGCAAATCCAACAATTCCAATAATTTGTCCCATCACTTATTGATGTTTCGTTATCTCTCCGTAATATTTACCCTTTTCTGCATTTTCATCAACAATTCTGCTGCTAATTTGTTCAAATGCTTGGTAAGACTTGACTTGAGGGTTCTTTTTTCCTTCTTGAGTTGTTCTATCTTTTCCTCCATGATTCTTACAATTTTATGGGTAGACTAATACTCTCGCCGAAAGTTTCCACGCTTGAACGCATCTCTTGCAAATACTTGAATTTTGGTTTCCGATTGCACTCCAATTTCTCCACCAAATTTTGACTTAGTTTGGACTTTGACTCTGTTTTCGGGCTTCAGCACTTAGGAGCAAGAGCTGTAATTCTATGGTCCATACTTGAATTAAAATCGCTAAGTTCATTTAAGTTGGTTATGGTATCAACATTGATTGGTCCTTCAAGCCGGATAATCGCATGACTAGCTGACATCATTTGTGTAATGCAACGCAAAAATCTCCTACAGTAATACACCACAACTTTCTAGAAACATCTAACACATCTCACATTCCCTCACAATCCCTCACATATCATCTCTCTTTTCCACTACAAAACAACCAACCCTGACGTACCCAAACTTACGGAATTTTCTTTCAACTATTTTTTTTTCATAAAAAATACACTACAGCAATTTTCTTTTACTACTTTACAACATATTTTTTCTTCCCATCTACCATTTAATGTACAATTATGTAATGTCAGGTTTATTCCCTTGTGATTCTATAAACTCAAGTTTATTTAACCCATGCCTCTACAACTATAGTGTATCATGTAACAGACAATAATTTAAGGGCTCCCGGCAAGAATATCCTAAGTATTTGTTTGGCAACTTTTACTAAAATTGTTTGTTTTAGGCCTTTAAAAGTACAGTTTTGTCAAATTAATGATTTATTATTGTTAAGGCACTTAAAACAGAAGCAAAATGGGGAACAAAATCCACATCTTTGAGAAAATGTTTTGGGCCTTAGGACACCCCATGTATCTTTTCAAGATAAAATTTTATTCTGTTGGAAGATAGAAGATTATTTTAATGACCTGGTTGAAATGCTTTCAGTCACAAGCCCTTGGATTTCACGGTAACGATCGTTTCCGGTACCGTGTTGTTACCATGCTCGAGAAGTAACAGAACCGAAAAACAGTTTCCCATTGACATATTAAATCTTACTGATCAAAATTCACTTGATATAAGTTTTTTTCACTGTGATTCTCAACTGGTGGAGCAATTCTTTGGTGGTTTCTCTGGTTAACATATAGGAAACTGAAACGTTGTTTATCTTCTCTCGTCCGCCATCTTGTATAATTCCCAGAGTGCATTGCGCTGTAGTTGTAGCCCGGGCGCTCGCCCACGCGCGTAGTTTTACCGCCATTTCCATGGTTGAAAGATTCTAAATTGACTTTTAAAATGGCTTCCAGCGTGAAGAAAAAAAGATTGAAACCGTTAGTTTAAGAACCTTTAAAAAGTGGTCTTTTTTGTGAGGATTTCACGGTGGAAACAGATGGTGACGATCAAATCTCCCTCCTGAAATGCAAGATTTGTAGCGAACATGCTTGTACATGTATGCTTCTTGGTTCAATTATTTTTGAAGCACTTTGCCTGTTTTCATCTTTGCATTTGAATTGAAATATTTCTCTTTTTGTCTTTCGACATTGCCTTTCTGATTCCTTTTACCTTGTCAGATAGCTTTTAAAACATTGCAGTAAACTAATTAATCGAAAGTTTGAAATTCTGGAAGTTACAGCTGGCGGTCGGGAGATTTACCGATCAAATTTGCCAGCCAAATCTTAAATAAAATTTCAAATTGAAGATGTCTTGTTCAATTGGTCACATCTTTACTGTGTTTGGTGTCTCCTAAAAGAGCTGTTGTTTGATTGTTAGCTCTAAATAGTGCAGTTACGAAAGTGTCGATTTTACTTTCTCCTCTAATTCATCCAATCCCTTCAGCATCTTCTGTGAACTCTTAGAGTTGTAAAACGATTTAATTTCTCCTATGTGTTTCGTGTGACTAATGCACACTTCTTCAGATAGTTTTACAATACAACATAAGTGGCCTGTATATATACCTACATAAGAAACTAAGGCGCAACATAATTATTTCGTGCATGACATAACTATTTGGGCCCCAAAAATTTTAAAACTTATTTACATAAGTTAGCTAAAGTTACAGTAGATTTGTAACAAACAGTGCAATCCAAATCTGGAAGTATCCGGTTGATAACATTCTTGATACGTGTGTGACTGCAGTTAAATGTGGTTTTAAAGACAATAGTCTTGTTAACCCCAGACCTATTGCTAGGTTTACTTCTAAGCCACCCTTTCCTGTCACTGTAGCATTATGTCACGAAACAGTGGGAGCAAAAATATGAAGGGATTCCCTCTCATCCGTAGACGTTTCCAAAATTTCTCCCTAGTCTCAGAGAAGGACGTAAAGGAAGAACTACTTCTAGCATACCTCATTAATTCCCCCTTAATAAAGGCTTTCTTATTGCTAGAAGGGTGAAACGACTCGAAAGGGATATACAGGTTTAAAGGCTTTAGGAAAGTAGAAAATTGCAGCACACATGATGAAATAAATTATCTCTATACAGAAATAAATCCAGAAAGGAAATGCTAATATCGCTAAAACAGTAAGTAAGCTTTATACAACCTGTTTTGCTATTACCGTAAGAGCATCTAGAAATTCTAGAAGGGCATCTTAATTTGGGGCCATCAACAATCTTGCGATGGGGCAGGTCATGCGTGGACCCGACGTGATCGGACGTGGTTTTTGAACGGAGCTTTTCTTCCTTTCTTAACGGATGATTCTATGGCTAATATAGGCCTAAGCCCACTGTAAAGTGATGCAAACAACAGTAACGGCCAATGCCACCGCGTAGTAAAAAGAACAAACGGGGCGAACGAGGTTCTGTGGAAGCCGACGAAAGAGCTACGAAGAAATCCAATATGGCGGAAAATGAAGAGCAAGAGGAGAATGAAACGAGCCTAGCAGAGCTCAAAGAATTGCTGGTGGGAATCCAGAGCACCGTCTCGACGCTCCTAACAGAAAACCAATACTTTAAGCAAGAATTATTAGAGCTAAAAACCTCTCTAAAAGTAAATAAAATGGTTACAGACGATCTCAAGGAGAAGCTAACACAGGCCAAGAAAGCCAACGCTAATTTGACGGAGGAATTAAATCGTACAAAGAAAACGCTCAACAAGCAGGTAGAGGAAACGTATAGATTAGAAGACATTTATGACGAGCTCGAGCAGTATTCAAGGAAAAACTCTCTGGAGATCATTGGTGTACCCGAGAGTGCATACCAATCAACGGAAGAACTTGTGACTCGGGTAGCGGAATCCTTGAATGTTGAAATCAAACCAGATGACATAGAAATTTCTCGTAAACTGAAGAGAAAGAACACTAATACTGTTATTGCTAAATTTGTAAGTCATAAGGTCAAAACGAAACTCTATAAACAAAGAACCAAACTGAAAGGAGTGAAAGTATCTGATTTATTTCCGAGTTTCGCCAACGCCGCACAGGAAAGTCAACGAATTTTCATAAATGAGAACCTCACATACTACAGACGAGAGCTATTTGGGAAAGTAAACAACTTGAAGAAGGACAACTTGATTGTTAGTGCTTGGACAATGGACGGTAAGATCTACCTAAAAACATCGCTTGATGGAAAACCGGTAAGGGTTTATTCTGAAAAGGATTTCGAAGAGCTATGAATATGGGACAGTTGTAAGAAAGGAAATAGACTAAACTTCGATAGGCGAAGGAACTCCTAAAATTGGACTGTTTTTTAGTTTATTGTTGAACATGTGTTTCTTGGTGTGTGTGTACGGTGTTTTTTTTTTTTCAAACTTAAGATATAATGCATAATTTTAATCAATTTCGTGTTATTTCTTTGAATGTAAGAGGTCTCAGAGACCCGGTTAAACGGAGGAGCATTTTCTTATATCTAAAGGATCAAGGCTAATTTTTATTTTTTGCAAGAAACCTTTTCTAAATCATCCGATGAAATTATTTGGAAACATGAATGGGGAGGTGAAATTTTTTTTCTCACGGCACTTGTCACAGTAAAGGTGTTTGCATTTTGGTCAATCGAATGGTTAATGAGAAGGTAACCTTTTCAACGTGTGACACCTCAGGTAGACTAGTTCTAATTAATCTTACATTCAAAGGTTGGAAATTATCACTTTGTAACATATATGCACCGAATGATCTCACAGAGCAATTAAGTTTCATTCAAGACCTGAATGGTCTCCTAATGGACAAGTCTGAAATTACAACTTTGATGGTAGGAGGTGATTGGAATTGCACTTTGTCGAAAAAAGACAAACAAGGGGGCTTACAATGGAGGCCTACAGCTTATAGGAATTTGGTCCAAGTAACAATGGATACTTTCGATTTGGTGGATATTCGAAGAACCCGTCACCCAAACGTAAACAAATTGTCTTACGTGTCTAAGGCGTTGGGTGTAAAATCTAGAATAGATTTCTTCTTAATTTCTAAACAATTGTCAAAATTGGTAAAAAAGGTTGATATCCAAACTTGGATTGCGCCAGATCACAATGCGATTGTTTTATTATTGTTGTGGCCAAATGAAAACCCTCGAGGGCCAGGATTTTGGAAGTTCAATAATACCTTAGTAGACGATGAGGAATACGTATCGAGAATTCTGAAATTATACCCATGTTTCCGCGAAAAGTATGCTTATGTTAATGATCCACAACTGTTCTGGGAATTGGTGAAAATGGAACTAAGAAATACGACCATTTCCTTTGCGAAAGGGAAAGCAAAGACTGTCAAAAGACGAGAAGCGGAAATTAAAGAAGAATTGGCAGAGCTAGACAAAATAATCTGTAATAGCCAAAACCTTGACGATGTCGGCCCAACTCTAGAACAATATGAAAAACTTAAAAAGGAACTCCAGGATCTTTATGAAAAAAAAAAGAAAAGGTGCGATTTTTCGATCCAAGTGCCGTTGGATCGAACAGGGCGAAAGAGCAACTAAATATTTCTTCAACTTGGAGAAAAGAAATTATAGCAGAAAAACTGTAAACGAAATCCAAATGGAGAATGAGGAAATAACTACTGATGGAAGTCAAATTTTGTCCATTATTGAGAAATATTACAGTGTTTTATATAGCTCAAACTTAACCGAGCCACTGGACAGCTTTGAAAATTTTACTAACCATTTGGATATGCCTGAACTCGATGTTAAGGAAAGGGATGAGTTGGAAGGTCCTTTGACCTATGAGGAATGTAAGAAAACATTAGAAACTTGAAAACCAAAAATCACCAGGTGAAGACGGCTTTACTGTTGAATTTTATAAGCATTTTTTTGACCTCGTGGGAAATGACCTCCTATCAAGTCTAAATGCAGCCTATGAGCATGGGAGGCTGTCAGTTTCTCAGCGTAGAGGACTAATTACTCTTCTACCCAAAGAAGACTCTGATTTACTACTCTTACAGAATTGGCGTCCTATCACTTTACTGAACGTGGATTATAAGATAGCTGCAAAAGCTATTGCGAAGAGAATTGAGCCAATGTTATCAAAACTTGTGCATTCTGATCAAACCGGTTTTATAAAAGGAAGAGATATTGGTGAGAATATAAGGCTATTAAGTGATGTTTTAGAACAAACAAAGAGAAACAATATTCCTGGAATACTAGTGTCAATTGACTTTAAGAAGGCTTTTGACTCCATGGAATGGTCGTGTATTTACAGCACCTTACAACTTTTCAATTTTGGTGAGAGTATTAGACAGTGGGTAAAAGTTTTTTACACAAATATTGAAAATGCTGCTTTAAATAACGGTTTCTCTACAAACTGGTTCAAACCGTCCAGGGGTGTTAGACAAGGGTGTCCATTATCACCCTACCTCTTTATCCTGACGGCAGAAATACTGTCAAGTAAAATTAGACAGGACTCATCAATCAATGGAATCCGCTTTTTTGGTTCTGAATTCAAACTAAGTCAATTCACAGATAACACAAACCTGTTTTGCTCTGATTTAGACGATGTGGAGAAAGCTTTAGATACGGTGAGAAGTTTCGGAGAGTTTTCCGGATTAGAACTCAATATAAGTAAAACGAAGGCCATGTGGTTAGGGAAATGGGCTAACCGTAGGTCTAAACCATTACGGATGAAGTGGGTTAACGGTGCAACGAAATTCTTAGGGATTTTTCTCTCTTATGACGTAAAAGGGAATAACCAGTCGAATTTTAATCTGAAAATACAAAAATTACAAACAAAGTTAGATATATGGCGAACGAGAGGGCTAACATTATATGGGAAAGTGTTAATTATTAAATCGCAAGGACTGTCCAACTTAATATATAAGGCTTCCAATTTGACAGTTCCAAGTGAAACACTTGCTTTAGTTAAAGATAAATTGTTTTGTTTCCTCTGGAATAACAAGAGAGACAAAATAAAAAGGACCTCTGTTTATCAGGATCATTGCAAAGGAGGCCTACGGATGGTAGATATTGAAATAATGGTAAAAGCATTAAGACTTGCATGGATTAGAAAACTCCTGTGTAATGAACAAAGCAGTTGGAGAGCAGTTCCTGACCATTTTTTTTGGTAAATTAGGAGGTCTTAACTTTTTGCTCAGATGCAACTATGATGTAAAAAAATTTGGGCACTTTCCAGACTTCTATAAAGATATACTAATTGCTTTTGATGAACTTAAGACTCTACACAATTATTTTTAATAACAAGGAGATTTTAGTAGACAGTAACCCTATTTTCATTCGAGAGTGGTTCAACAAAGGCATCGTTACTATAAAGGACCTCTTGAAAGAAAATGGCCAATATTTAACCTTTAAAGAATTCTCATCCAAATACCATCTTAAAACCAACTTTCTCCAGTTCTATCAAATTTTAAGTGCAATCTCGAGGTATTTAAAAGATAAGGCACAAAACATGAAGCAGAGCCCGATACAAAACCACGGAGAAATTTCTGCTCTTTTTTCACTCAACCAAAATATTCAAATTGACCTGGAAAAATTGAAGACAAGGGATTACTATCGCTTATTTTTAGATAAAAAACATCAGCTTCCTCACACCGGCCCGGAAAAATGGAGTAAAGATTTGTCGGTTGACAAAGAAGAATGGACTGACGTCTTCAGAGCAGTTAATTCCAATGTGTGTAAAGAAATGAAACTAAAAGAATTTCAATATAAATTAATTCATAGGATTGTCGTCACAAAGAGAGAACTATTTAGATATGGGATTAATACAGACGATGTCTGTATTATTGTGGTGAATCTGACTCCATAAATCATACCTTTATTAGTTGCAGGACAACCAAAACTTTCGTAGACGAAGTCGTTGGCTGGTTTAACTCAAGTAATGGTACCTCTCTTAATCCAAACACCAAAAAAATGCTCTTTGGAACCTTTAAAGACTCAATGGACCAAAGGCTCGTGAGAAAATTGAATTACACCCTCCTTTTCATGAAATATTACTTATATTCTAGAAAATTAAATAACAATAGACCTATTTTGTCGGAATTTATAAACAAAATTTATTTTAAGTACAAAGTCGAACGTATAATGAACTAGTAACTTTCGTAACATACTACAAAGCGCTCCTTCTACTCCTCCTGTGTAGGTATAGTGATTTTCTTTATTGTTAACTTAGTTTTTTTCCCAAGCTAACTACTATGTGTTATATTCAATTTACATATATTAACCTCACAACTGTGGTGTAATTACTTTTTTTAATAACTCTGCTGTGTTTTTTTCCTTTTCCTTTGCTTGTTATATCTTGCGAGGGATATAGTTATAATAACAATCTTGCGAGGGATAGTTATAATAACAATCTTGCGAGGGATAGTTATAATAACAATCTTGCGAGGGATAGTTATAATAACAATCTTGCGAGGGATAGTTATAATAACAATCTTGCGAGGGATAGTTATAATAACAATCTTGCGAGGGATAGTTATAATAAAAATCTTGCCCTTGTTTCCTTTAAAAAAAAAAAATTTGGGGCCATTCCAGATAGCAAAGATGTCGTCTATGAATCGCTTATAGAGAATAAGATAACTCGAATATCTATCTACGATATCTTTCTCATGAAGATACATAAATGCGTTAGTTACCGTGACAGCGAATGGGGTTCCCATGGCGATACCGTACTCTTGATGAAAGATATCCGAGCTAAACTCTGAGGATAAATAATTATTCTCTAAGACAAGTCTAGCAAGCTGAACCAATAATGGAGTTTCGGGTGCCCGTGCCTCTCGAAGAAGTAAATCGAGGGCTACCAATGCTTTCTTAGTATCCACATTGGGATACAGGGAAACGACGTCCGCGGTGACTAGAAAGCAATTGGATTTAGGCAATACCATGTTCTCCAATAACTGAATCAACTCGTTAGAATCCCAAAGGACAGTAGGCATACGTATTTTAGGCTTGACAAGCTCATCAACAAAAATACTAATAGGCCTAGTTATATATGAGTGAGAGGCCGCTATAGGTCTTCCCACCATAGGCGTCTTGTGTGTCTTAGGGATAACATAGAATTTAGCCGGAGTAACAAAATGATCGTGACTACGGAGGAATCTAGCTGCATTAGGGACAATAAACTGACAGTATGTTGACATAAGCTGTTCACAACGCTTAACACATTATTACGGTGAACATACCAGTCCTCGAAAGTGACCTTGGCATAAGAAAGTTCATTGTGTAAATGTCTGAGTGTCTCGTGTTTTACCCAGTCCGTAGACATAAGCGCTGGGCCTAAGTTGGTAAAACTCTGACAGTGCGGTTGTTTTTGAGCTCTCTAAGCTCTGCTCTGTCATGGTTAGTAAGATTGCCCTTGCAATGTGGCTTGCATTCAGAAATGCTTATCCGCAGTTTCTTGCACAATTCAAACAGTTTGTCTTCAAGTTCAGGGTTTTGTCGCGGTGGATTCCAGCCAGTAGGCACGTATAATCGAGGATTGAAATCAGGATCCTGTGGCTGATCAGCAAACAAATCTTGTAGGCGAACTCTGCGACAAAAATCTTTGATCTGTAAATCAAACTGAGCTTCAGAGGGAGGCTTGAGCGAAGGCCTGAATTTAAGACCCATGCCCAGAACCTTGGACTGGCACTCAGTGAGTTTTACATGAGAAAGGTTGTGGATTTCCAAGTTCCAAGAACGAGGGTCGTACAGGAGTCATGTTGCCAATTTGAAAAGCCGTTTTTCCTCAGGAGAGCGATTGTCTATTTTACGGGGCCGGAACCTTTGCCCTGGGCGTTTTTTGCCGACGAGCGAGGATGGTTGACCCGTTTAGACGAGTTAGATCTCGGCTACTTGGAACGACTTTGTGGCGATTTAGATGAACCCTGCCGGTGTGGCTTATGTTGTCGCCGTTTTGAAGGACTATGTTTTCCAGGGTTGTTAGAGAAGGAGACTTTCTTTGCCAGTTGCTGGCGATAGGTTGAACATCATTTGTGCAATGAATTTCTTGCCTGATAATTTCGCGAATCGACTGCTCGGAGGGGATGAAGGCCTCGTTCAAATCCATGCTTTCTTGTAGTTTGCTTTCCTTGAGAGTAATTTCCGCTTGTAGCGCTTTCAAAGCCTGGGCGACTGCGTTATCTGAGGAGAGGTTTTTTTGCAAATGGTGTTGCCATTTCAACAAGACCATCCACCTGCTCTGAAGTGATATCCTTATTTTGACCAAGGTAGGATTTCCACTGGGCAATGGTACCATCGATGTTTGCTTCTCTCTCTCTGAGCTCTTCCCGGTTAGCTTCTACATCACTGCATAGATTATCAATAGCAGCGACCAGCAGCTTGGATTCTGCCTCACAAATTGGCTTGGCTTATTTCGAGCGAACTGGAACTCCATTAACTAGCTTCATCCATTCCTTCCGGTTTTCCATTATGCTCTTCAGTTCAGCAATGCTCAAACCAGTATCATTTCGCAGCTGGTCTACATATGTTGTTGCTGGTCGTCCTCTCTTTCTTGCGCCGTGCTTTGGTTCCCAGAGTAGTAGATCACTTAATCACCTCATCCTTTTTTCTCCAACAGTGTCCTATAAACCACAGCCTCCTGATCATCAGTGTATCTGTGGTCTTGGGAAGGTTTCCGTACAGTTCTTTGTTGGTTTTGTGCTCCTTCCAGGAAACTCCAAGAACTGCTCTGAGCATTCTTGTGTACGTACCATCTAGTCTATTCCTCATCTTTCCAGTCATCGTCCAGCATTCAGCACCATAAAGCAGTACGCTTTCAACTGTACGCTTAAAGCTTGCAGAGTTTCGTTATTGCCTTTGGCTTTAATGCTTCGGATTCGAAGGCCCTTGGGGATCGTGCCTTCTGCTGCATGGTGCTCCAGTAGCTTGATTCTTGCCAAGAGAAACGAGCGAGACTTTTTGCTGTCTCGGCATTCACCGACTCTCTTTCTAAGAATAGATTCGATAGTAGAATCAAGTTTGGAGTGGCTACCGGAGGGTAGCGGTGCCGGCTCTTCGTTGTTTGATCGTCGACGCTTGAGTCCAGCGCTGCTATTGTCTGTGTTGTTCACCATGTGGCTTCTTCTAGCGTTAATACAGAATTTTTTAAGATTGAACTAGTGAGCAGCACATCTGCGAACTCTTAGAGTTGTAAAACGATTAATTTTATTTTCTTCTACGCGTTTCGTGTGACTAACGCACACTTCTTCAGGGAGTTTTACAATATAACATAAGTGGCCTGTATATATACCTACATAAGAGACTAAAATAAATTTTACATTACATAAAACCGCACCTCCTAGAGCGGATTTGCGTGTAGGAAACAGGCGAAGGTGTGCAAGGCGCAACATATTTCGTGCATGACATAACTATTTGGGGCCCACAGATTTAACTAAAACTGTGGGCCCCAAATAGTTATGTCATGCACTAAATATGCTGGCAGGAACTCTCGAAATGAAGGTTTCGCGCGCGCTCAAAAATAACTGCTGTACAATGCGTATTGCATGGGGTGGACGTGAATTTGATTATGGTGTAATAGTCATTTTGTTCGCACCTAATTGATCGTTTTTAAGAAAAAAATTATGGACAAAAGTGAAATTATATTAAGTGTTGTAACAACATTTATATCAAAATGGGTTCCCGTGAATTTTGACGGAACCGAAAAAAGGTACTGAAGGGTTCCCATGATCTCTGGGAATGTAACCGAAAAATTGTTTACCACAAGATTTGAAATCCTAGGGCTTGCAGTCATATTTACACGATCCAGTCATAATTATTTTGGCAAGTGAGTCCCTTTTGAGGCCAAAAATCCAAGATTCAAGTGAAAATGTTCCAACAAGGTACTAAGGACGTTCTTGCCAGGAGGCCTTTAATTATACCATAAATATCTGTCTGAACACATAACCAGACTTGGGCTGACTTAGGTTGACTTAGGCTAAGTCTACTTAAGGAGGAGTTTAGTGTGTAGTGTAAACCCACTATGCTTATCTTCAAAATCTCGCCTAGGCAAAAAGGTAATTTATAAAACCGGGCTGGTAATTTTCCAGCCCAGGCCCTGGTTGTTCAAAAGGTGGATAGCACTATCCACCGGATAAATCACTATCCAGTGGATAACACAAAGGATTTTGTTAATACTTATCCACTGAAGAGTGATTTATCCAGTGGATAGCGCTATCCACCTTTTGATCAACTGGGGCCTGTTTAATAACGGAGTAAATTTTTATTTTATTTTATTTTTATTTTTTTTTTTTATTAACCACTTATTTTATTTACAGTATTCATACTGATAAATATTAAAAGTACAATCTTGATTCCAACAAGTAAATACAGTGGAAGAGGTGTTAAGTATTTGAAATTTAAGTAAAAACAACAAACAAACAAAAAAACAAAAAAAAAAAAGAAAAAAAGAGAAAAAGGAACTAGGAACTAGGAACTAGATTATTACAGAAATTATAATATGAAAAGAGAGAAAAATTGCAAGCGTAACTATGTAGCAGACAATTAATGTTAAATAAAATGTTTCCAATTCCTATTAAAATTGTCAATGGTTTTGTTTTTGTATGCTATTTGTTGTAAAATTTCGAGTTTGCTTTTAACTAGAGAAGGGAAGCAGTCAAAGGGAACATCATCGCTGTCTTAGGTAGTACAAAAGATATAATAATTGGCCACCAGAGTGACATAGTTTAAAATGTCTTTTGATTCTGTGTTGTTATCATGGCAACCAAATAGGATATTCCGTTCTGTGAGAGTTATTGCTTTCTTGTGTTTTTCTAGCCACCAATTTTGAAGTATAGTTTAGAAAACGAGCAGTAGTGTATTATCAGGTTTAAAAACTCGAGGCGAAGCCGAGAGTTTTTACACCTGATAATACACGTGCTGCGAGTTTTTTGAACGGCTTCAAAAACATTCTTTCAAAAGCGTGTCCCTTCGGAATTAAAACAATTGCGCTTTTGTGCAAAGAGGAAATTAGCATACGAGAAAAACAAGTAGACTAGACTGATTAGCATACAACAGATGTGCCACGTCTTCGACGAAGTGACCATTGCTTCCCGGCTCCTGTCGAAAGTTTTGGGATTTTATAGTTCTGAGGGAAAACATCTACTGAAAAATGCTATACTTAAGTTGTCAGGTACGGTAGATAAAACGGCTGACAATTTTTTTTATCAGAGGGAGAGAACGAGTAGAAATAAGCAGCTTGCATCTGCGAACCAGTCGCTTACCTGGCAATTTACACGAGGGCGCTGGTGTCATTCAAATAACGGCTCACTTGTTAAACTGTTGGTTGTTTATTTTGTTCAGAAGATTCCAAATAGAATGGCGAAAGACCAGATTTCGTAAAACAGTACTGCATAAAAATATTAAAGTCACCATTTGTTGCACTAAGAATCCTAAACAATTACTACCCATATCAGTTATCTTTATATAAAGATTACGTGTGATCTTAATATAAATATCACGGTCATTTTAAAATCATTCTTATTAAAAATTCAGCGATAATTGCATTGTTTGCCCATTCAGCCCCGAACTCCCCTGTGACTGAAATCAAAGCCGCCACCAGGCTTTTCATAATGACCGTAGATTACCAGGTATAAAGGCTTATACACGTGATCGATTTGCGTCGTTTGATTGGCTGAAATGCTCATGAATTATTAATGAGTTTTTGAAACGCGGACCAAAATTTGGTGGTAACAGGACAACGGTAGAATAGATGAGGCAGCGTTTGTGGTTGCATTTTGCATAGCTGACAGGTTTCAGAGTCACATCTTCATGCGGAAAAGCGAATATCTAGTTGGAAGTATATTGTGAATAATTTTATATTGAAAAATTTCAAGTTTTGTTTCGAGCGTGGTAGCAAAGGGGAGGTTATAAACACTCTTTAAGCATTCTTTCAAGAAGCCATATCGTAATAATTTTTGTTCAGCAGTGGGAGGTTGAAACTGGTGGTCTCTAATTGCTGTATAGACAACACGGGTGGTGAAATCTTTGGGCATTGGACGTTGTTGTAACACATTCGATCGGGATTTTTGTTCTTTTAATTTCGCGTCTCCAGTTTCGTGGAATGGCGCTTATTAAACCGTAGTAAGTTGTAAATGGCACGCGAAGTTGGAAGGCTGTTTGAAATTTGTCATATGTCAAAACGTTAAGATTTTCGTCAAGCAGGTCTTTGATGTATGTGATTCCAAATTGATGCCATTGTTTAAAGTAGATCATATGTTTGTTTATCAGAATGTCTTTATTATTCCAGATGATTTCACTTTGTTTATATTAATTTTATTTTCTTCTGAGATGATAAGTTTGTTTTCTTGCCAGTACTTTAGTATTTTAAGATAGAAGGGTGGTACATCATTCAGATCCAGTAATTTAATGTTGTAGTTACAATTCAGTAAGAAGGAAAGACCGCCATATTCCTTAAAGAAATGTTCGATTAAAGTTCTCCAGGAGGAGTTGGAGTTTTGTCGTATTCTTTGAATCCAGGCAATTTTGAGCGCGGTGTTCATTATTTCAAAGTCGATCATTTTTAAGCCACCTTTATTTTTTTCGCCAATCACCGTCGTTTTCTTAATTTTTGGGGGGTTTGCCTTCCCAAATAAAATTAAAAATCATGTTGTTGATAGTGTTTGAAAACTTTGTGGGTAAAGTAAGATTGGAGCTGTTGAAAATTAACTTAGATAAGGCTAGGGTTTTGACGATATTTATTCTGCCGATTAAAGTAAGTTTCCTATTTTTCCAGATATTTAAAATCTTTTCCATATTTCGCAATTTTTCGTCGAAATTGAGCTTATCGGCCTTACTATTGTCGTATGAAGAGAAAACACCTAATGTGCAGATGGGATCGATGGGCCAGTTGAAATTAAAAGGGGTTTCACGTTTATCTTTCCACTTGCCAAGCCACATAGCTTCGGTTTTGGACGTGTTGACTTCTAAGCCAGAAACAACTTTGAATTTATTTAGCAGCTCAATTAAATGGCTGACAGATTCTGTGTCACTAAGAAACACTGTGGTATCATCTGCATACATGGTCGTTTTAATTTCAAGATTTCCCATCGTTATTCCTTTAATGTGAGCGCGACTTTTAATGGCTCTCGCGAGGAGGTCCAGGCCAATGACAAAAAGGAGACCTGATAGTTGACAACCTTGTCTCACACCACGCTTTAAGGAAAAGAAATGAGAAGCGTGGCCGTTGTTAAGAACACAGCTAGAAATATTGGAGTATAATTATAGTCCTAAACCATTGTAGAAATTCCAGTCCAAAATTGAAGAGCAGGAGAGCTTTCTCTAAGTACTTCCACTCAATGGTATCAAAACCTTTTCGGAAATCCACGAAAACAGCGATGCCAGGCGAATTTTGTTTTTCCAAGTAGAACATTAGATCTTGTATTAATCGAATGTTTTCTCCGATGTAACGTCCTTTTACGTAGCCGGTTTGGTCGGGATTTATTATTTTGGGTAATACTTTGTCTAAGCGATTTGCCAATACTTTAGTAAGAATTTTGTAGTTGACATTCATAAGAGATATCGGTCTAAGGTTTTCAAGGATGGTATTATCTTTGTTCTTTTTTGGAATAAGAGAAATTATTCCTCGCCGCTGGGCTATCGACATGGAACCGTTTGTGAACGCGTAATTAAAACTTTCAACGATAAGCGATTTTAGTTCTGGCCAGAAATATTTTAAAAATTCAGAAGTCAAGCCGTCAGTCCCAGGGGTTTTGGCAGCAGCAAAATCTTTTAAAGCTTTAAAAGCTTCAATCTCTGTAATTAAACCTTCACACGAGGCTTGATCGTAGTCGGACAAAGTCAGGATGTTGTTTGGATTAAAGAATACACCGTTATCTGGGTTGTCGGCACAATTAGATTCTTT
This sequence comes from Cladopsammia gracilis, assembly GCA_022457155.1. Classification (NCBI taxonomy): domain Eukaryota; kingdom Metazoa; phylum Cnidaria; class Anthozoa; order Scleractinia; family Dendrophylliidae; genus Cladopsammia; species Cladopsammia gracilis. Next base: position 403,956 of record JAJGOT010000610.1, read on the forward strand.
TGATTCGTATAAAGATTTGTAAAACTTACTTTGTTCTTCTAAAACATCGAACTGGTTAGTGATAGAGTAAATTTTTATGCGAGGCTGCACTTCAGAAGGTTGAACTTTGAATGTGTGAGATCACATAGTTGTTTACTCTATTATTCTTTTTGTAACACTGTTAAGTTTCTTTTATCATGATCAGAACGAGAAATGAAAATAGCCTGCCAAAGCATCCACCAGGCAGCAACCACAACAGCAACAGATGAAATGCCTTGAAGCAAGATTTCATCCCTTGAAGCTTTCGTTTTCTACAACCATAACCCATTGACAACTGGGCTATAATTTTTTTCAATTTTAGCAATTCTCGATTATTACATGACCACAGGAGCCTTTTGCCTTCCCAGTAACAGCCTGTGAAGATAACATTATTAGGCAGACAATCGCTGACTGCCCCGGGGCCACCAACATAGCAGATGACATTGTTGTGCACGGAAAGACAACCAAGGAGCATGACAGAAATCTTGTGACATTGCTAGAGCAATTGCAAGAAAGAAACCTTACCCTTAACAAGGACAAGTGCAAGATCGGAATGAATCAAATTGTGTTCATGGGACTGCTTTTAAGTGAGCATGGTGTGGGACCAATGGAGGAAAAGGTCAGAGCAGTTTGTGAAACAGAGCCCCCTACCAGTGTTGCCGAGTTGCGGAGTTTCCTGGGAATTATCAGTTTCAGCTCAAGGTTCTTGCCAAATTTTGCAACAACCGCAGAACCACTATGGAAGTTGACATGACAAGACACCAAGTGGCAGTGAGGCAAGGAGGAAAATGAAGCATTTGAGGCATTGAAGAAGCAGTAAGCTTAGGCATCAATGATGGCCTTCTACGACAAGAATGCTCCAACCGAGGTGGTCACCAGTGCGAGCCCTGTCAGACTTGGGGCTATACTTGTGCAAGAGCAGCAAGGAGTAAAGAGTGCAGTTGCAGTTGCATAAGTGAGGTCTAGCGCCGGTACAGCCAAATGGAAAAGGAGGCATTAGCAGTTGTCTGGGGTTGTGAAAGGTTTAGACTTTATCTATCAGGGCTAGAGTCGTTTCAGCTTGTTACCTACTGTAAAGCTCTAGAGGTTATGTATGGACCAAAGTCCAAACCATCAGCCAGGGTGGAGAGATGGTGTTGCGTCTCATGCCTTTCAAGTACACTGTGCGACATGTACCACCAGGCCAGAATATTGCTGACTGCCTAAGTCAGTTGACGAGGATACCTGCTTTATCACACCGTCACAGCACAACTGAGGAGTATGTGAGGATGGTGGCAATCAGTGCAACCCCACGTGTGATGACAATCAGGAAGATAGAGAGAGCGTTGGCTGAGGATGAGAAACTCACCGAGGTCTGCAAGCCCCTAGCGCTCCAAGCCCCTACAAGCCCCTACAAGCTGCTGTGTGATGAAATTACTGTGGTTGTAAGGTTGGTCATGAGAGGTATGCACATTGTTGTGCCATTAAGTCTGCGTGAGAGGGTGCTAGAATTAGCCCACGAGGGGCATCAAGGGATTGTGAAAACAAAAGGTCGCCTCCGAAGTAAAGTGTGGTGGCCGAACATGAATGCTATGGTAGAAAGACATTGTAAGAAATGCCTTGGGTGCCAGGCTGTGACCCCTGTTACCACCACGCCTCTTGTGAAGACAACAACCATGCCAACCAAGCCTTGGAGGGATCTTGCAGCAGATTTGATGGGTCCACTACCAACAGGAGAAAACCTACTTGTAACTGTTGACTATTATAGTAAATGGATTGAGGTGGATGTTGTACGAAATACATCTAGCGGTAGCATCATTAGGTGCCTAGAGAAGCACTTTACCCGCCACAGGATACCAGAGACATTACAGACAGACAATGGGTGAAATCTAGTAAGCCACGAGATGGATGAATTCCTGGATGAGCTGGGAATCAAGCATAAGAGGACTATTCCCCTATGGCCTAGAGTGAATGGAGAGGTGGAGCGACAAACAATTCACTACTTAAGGAAATGCGTGCAGCCCATGCTGAAGGGAACCATGGCAACAAGAATTGCAGAAATATCTTCTAGCTTACAGGTCAACACTAGGGCTGCAACGATACATTTTCACACAATACAATACATATCTCGATACAAGTGCCACAATACGATACACGATACGATACATCATTACATTCAACTGACAAGTGATGCAATCTTGAAATTAAATAAAATTAGAAAATAAAAAATGTCTATTTGACTGCTTCTTGAACGACTTGAAGACTTCAACTAAGAACTAACTTGTTCTCAAAATGTCAACAAAATGATTGAAACTGAACAATAATTGGAAAAGAAGAAAATGTCTGCTTGACACAGACGTTTTCTAAAGCTGTCCACATGTAACAGTCTGTTTGACTGCTTCTTGAATGACTTGAAGAGTTGAACTAAGAACTAACTTGCTCTCAATAGAATGTCAACAGAATGATTGAGACTGAACAATAATTGGAAAATGAGAAATGACACAGACATCTTCTAAAGCTATCCGGTATCCACATGCAGGAAAATTCACAACTGCAAGTTCTTCTTAAGGAAAATCAACATGTTTACATTCTCAGGGCTAAGGCATGCCCTTTGAGCATTAACAATGTCCCCAGCAGTTGAGAAAATTCTTTCACGTGGTACTGAAGTTGCAGGGATAGCCAGGACACACTTGGCCAAGTGGGGGTACTTTAGCTCATTGGACTTCCACCAATCTAGAGGACTACTTTCTGGAGGAATACATGGCTCAGCTTTGAATCTGCATAGCTCTTCTTGAATTTGTTGCTGGAGTGAACACCCTGACCCTGGTATTACATTGGTAATAAATACATCACCAAAAAGCTCTGACATGGCAGTCGTCTTGCGTGGAGGGGAGTCAGGGGCCTTAATCAGATGGCGGATTGAAACGGGTGTTGTTTCCTGAGTGTGTTTATCCACCCCCAACGAGGAGGACCAGTCTGGCGTTCAGACAGTACATATGGGAATTTTATATCTGACCTTTGGATAATAATTATTTAAATGACATTTCAACTGATTTTTTGCAAAACACCTTTTTGCAATTTTCATTCAAACTTTTGATACAAATTATTTTTCACTGGTCACAGTAAATAAAAGCAACATATACAATATGCCGCCAACCACTGGTAATATGTTACAAATTTGTTTTCACAACTGAGTAGTTTCTTTAGAGCAGTTTTCAATTGAGTGTTGTAAAACCAAAACCAAAGTAATTAATTAGTAATGACCAATCACAGCAGTCGTAAACAATCCAATGAACCAATCAGAGCTCGAAGCAATTACATGTCGGCGGCGCCAAGCGCGGGAAAACGCGTGCGAGCAAGTCACGATTGGTTTTGGTTTTACTTCTGATTGGTCGAGAAAGTGACGTGAGATTTGTTAGCCAATCACAAAGCGTAGCAATGAAAAAACAAAGCAATTGTGTAATTACTTTCCAAACTCAATTTAAAACTGCTCTAAGACCATATTTATAAATCTGCTGCAGTCCAACGCTTTCTGATAAGTCGGGCTGATGGTTGACAACCAGCAATGTGAAGTCGTAAGCAAACTTGCAAATTTTTTAAAGTGCTGGGCTATTTTCATTCAGAATACATTTAATGAAATTAAACGGAAAAGTAGTCAGTTCTTATTTAATCATTTCATATTATTTTTTCTTATAATAGCATGTTCATTGGCATTGTATCGTAAAGCATTAGATCAAAGAAAAACTATTGTAAATCGTGTTAGCTTAAAAATAGTTTAATTTATATTATAATTGTTATAGTATTGTAAACATCTTTCATTTGTCAGTTTTTCAAATAAAATCATTAAAAAAGGTAACTTGATATCAATCTATCGATGTCCTACTCATATCACTGATAACTTACTGATAGCATAACACTGATAAGATGAATACGCTCAATTGAGTCATGCAGCTAGACATGCTCACAGGCTAGGCAATTCAGTAATTTTTTTTGCCGGTTATGGTGGTTTTCAGTTTTATGAATACCATAGTGACAACTAATGACAACTGGCAATTGTTTTTACAAATATTTTTTGTAATTACAATTTCTAAAATGGAAAATAGGACTCTAAATATAACAAAGCTTGATTCTATTGTTGAGAGAAAACATGGCTTACGCAGTCACTATCAGAATATAGGCTCACTATAAATTGAATCAAATTGCCAAATTTTGTTCATATTTTGGCAAGCAAGAGAAACAATTGTCGCTTTGGGAAAGACTGCATGATGAGCCCAAAGAACGTCATTGAAGGTCAGGTTTCAACTAACAATCAGAAGAATACTTTTGATCACTTCATACTTGAAAATAGGAAAGTCTTGTGTTCTATAAGATATCTAAGTGGCCAAACTGGTGACCAAGAGTGAAAAGTTATGTCGCCAGTGGATCTAATCCAGTCATGGCAACCCCACAGGTCGCAACATCAAGCCCTTAGCTTATCACTGGTATCTTTTGTGGTATTGGCATAATAGTTGACTTCTTACTGGGAAATTTTCCTTAATAATGCTAATAATATTTAAGTTTTGGCTACCAGTCATGAGCATGTGTCACATGACTGTATGTAGCCAAGTTGCCGATTCCAGCTCACAAACAAACAATTAAATAAATGTAATCTGGTTGCCTTTAGGTGGTGACTCCACAGAGAATGGAACTGTTAAAAGTGAAGCTACAGAAAGAAATTGAGGCTCCCTTCAAAGAGGTACACTGTTACATTTTTTTTTTTTTGCAAACATATGTATCATTTTGGGTTACCATGTATTAACCCACAGTTAACCAAAGCCGCAGGTAAAGCATGTTCACTGATAACTACAAAAGTTACAAGGATTTGTTTGGGAATAAAACAATTACTTTACGTTATGTACTGTTTAAAGAACGAGCAATAGTTTTTTATCAGGTTTAAAACTCTGGGTTTCAACCTGATAAAAACGTGCTGCAAGCTTTTTTTGAACAACTTCAAAAACATCCACAAAAAGCACGTCCCAACAGAGATTAAACAATATGCTTTTGTGCAAAGAGGAAATTAGCATACAAGAAAAACAAGTAGACTGCTTAGCATACTGTTATGACATTTATGCTAATTTATGTTAATTAAATGAGCATGTGCTTACTGGAACTACGGAGTCTTGTTGTAGATCGCATAACATGGTGTTATAAGCGGGATTTAAGCCTCCTAGAGCTATAGCAAGAAAAAAGAATGCCATCCGATCACTGCTAAACCATCCAGGGACAAACACAAGCGGATACAGAATCCATAATACAAGTCTAAGCAACAAAACAGGCATTCGCCATTTCTTTCACCGGATGCCATATTGAATCACTGCGAACAACAAACTGAAAGGTCAGCAAAGAACACGACAAAATGGTGCAAGCAAACCTACCGCCACCATCGAAAATGAAAATGGAAAGAGATTTAGCCTCCAACTGGGAATTTTTTAAGGACAACTGGGACAACTACACCATTGCAACTGCGCTAAACAAAAAAAACACCCACAGTAATAGTAGCGACACTTCTGTCCATCATGGAAAAGAAGTGTTTCAAAGTGTACAAGAATCTTCCAATGACTGACAATGAAGGGAAGAGCTCAAAGAAAATTGTCGAGAAACTGACACAAGAATTTGAAAAAGAAAGGAACACCATTTACGAACGATACGTCTACAACTCATGTGTACAAGGAAACGAAAGTTTTGACCACTATCTTACCAAACTACGAGAGCTAATTGCCACATGTAAATACAGAACGCTAGAAAACGAGATCTTGCATGACCGAATCGTCATAGGCATCAATAACTCTGAAGACCTCAGCAGCAACGAAAGTCTTTACACTATCTAGACACAGAGCGGGAGAAACCAGTACTTTGCAGAAGTGTTAGTCAGAGCAGAAGACAGCACAGACAGTACGGAGCCACAGCCAATTAAATTCCAGATTGATACCGGTGCCATCAGTACTATCAGCCTTGACAACTACACAAAATTAACTAAGCAGGCGCTCCAGCAATCACCATCCAGGTTAAAATTGTACGATCAATCAACGATAACACCTATCAGACAAACCAAGCTGCTCTGCAAGGCAAATGGCATCACAAAAAATGTTCAATTTCAAGTCGTCAAAGATGCACCTACCTCCCTTCTCTCTGGCAAAGTATACGAAGCCTTAAAACTCCTGCAGTTCAATGAAGAATGTGTCTTGCATATGTTACATCAGCCAAGCAAAATGCACTTACACAGGAACAAGTCCTACATGACTACAGTAACATATTCACGGGTCTAGGAACATTGCCAGGAGTCTATCACATCGACACAGACCCTAAGGTCAAGCCTGTACAAAACAACCCAAGACGTGTTCCCATACCTGTTAAAGAAGAGCTGAAGAACAAAATCGATGAGTTCGAAGCAATGGGAGTTCTTACCAAAGTCACGAAACCAACCCCCTGGATAAGCAGCATGGTCGTAGTCCGACAGCCAAACAAGTTGAGAGTGTGTCTGGATCCACTAGAGCTTAACAGAGCGATAATCAGAAACCACTAACCAATCCCTACTATTGAAGATGTAGCAACTAAACTGACAAAAGCTAAAGTGTTCTCAGTAGTCGATGCCAAAGATGGTTTTCTGCAAATTCTCCTTCTGGACACCATACGGTCGCTACCAGTGGTTGAAAATGCCATTCGGCATAAAATCAGCTCCAGAAGAATTCCAATGAAGATTAGATGAATGCGTAGAAGGCTTACCCAACGTAGAACATAGAACATAGAACAACAACATAGAACAATCATCATCATCTACGGATCGGGAGACACTGAGCAAGAGGCCATAGAATGTCACGATTCCGCTTTCAAAGCTCTACTTGGAAGATGCTGGGATCGAGGCCTGAAATTGAACAAGAAGAAGCTCAAATTCAAGCTACCTGGGACATGTCCTAAGTGCAGATGAAATCTCAGCCACTCCTGAAAAAGGTTCAAGCCATTTATGATATGCCCCAAATCCAACGACATACAAGGAGTGCAGCAGCTCCTCAGGGTAGTTACGTATCTAGCCAAGTTCTCACCTCCACTAAGCACAATCGCAGAACCTCTCCAGCACCTCACAGACATATTAGACACAGAGTATTAATTTGACAGGCTGCCACAACACGGAGAAGCATTCTTCCATATCAAGACCCTCCTAACCCAAGTGACCATAGAAAGCGACAGCTCAGATGTAGACTTGGGCGCCGTCACTACACAAGAGGGTCACCCCATTGCCTACGCATCAACAGCGCTGTCACAGACAGAGCGCAATTATGCCCAAATCGAGAAAGGATGCCTCTCTATCATGTTCGCCACCAAGCGATTTGAGCACTACATCTTAGGAAAGGAGAATATGCGTGCCATAACAGACCACAAACCCCTTGTCACGTTCTTCAAGAAGCCTATACTCATCATGGATAAACTGCCATGAAAAGTCTGAACATTTATGAACTTCCTTGCCATTAAACCATTTAAGGCATGAGCTCAACTTAAATTAACACTGATCAATCCTAGCCTAATATATCAAATTAATTCTGTTGAGAACCAGCAAGTAGTAAAAGTCTGAAATACAACTAATTTCTATTAATTTTTTAACTAAAACTGAATTGTGCCTCAAACTGTTCTTAATTTCTAGTTAATTTTGTTGGTTAATTCAATGTTATTGTTCAAAATGTAAATGCCCCCCACTCCCCCCCCCAACTCCCAAAAAAGAAATAATCATAATCATGTAGCATTACAAGCTTGATAAAACCTTTTCTTGAAAATATTTGGAGCAGTGCTAAAGTAATTTTTTTTTTTTTTATTAACAAGAATATACACAGATATTAGGCTATTACAAAGAAGTTTAGCTATTACAGTGTAAATAGCAGTTACGTAGTTTACACATACGAGAAAAAAAAAAGTACAAAAGTAAAGTAAAAAACTAGAGTAATGGTGCCCAGGTGCGATAATACTCTGGAAGTGCTTTTTTTGTAGTCGCGATTTCTTTAAGAATTTTAAGTTTTTCTTGAACACTCAGTATAAAACATTCGAAATCTAAGACGTTTCCGCGAAGGCTTGTGCAAAAGATACAATATTTGGCAATTAATAGACAATAGTTTAGTGTTTGCCAATGCTTTGTTCTATCATGCCAGCCGTAAAGTATATGGCTTGTAGTTAACGTTATTTTTTCACAAGTTTTTTGGTACCACCAGTTTTGAAACAGGGTCCAAAAATCAATTGTGAGAGCGCAGTTTATTAGCAGGTGATCTAAAGTTTGTTTCTCGGCATTGCATAAGTTGCATGTAGGGTTTTCTAAGAGGCCGTCTCGATGAAGTGAGACGCGGGTTGGGAGTATGTTTTGAATCACTTTGTATTGAAACATGATTATTTTTACTTCGTTTGTGACGGCGAATGGCATGAGATAAACTTTCTGAATGGTCTTTTTTGTGAACCCGTGGCGAAGAATTTTGGTTTCAGCGGTGGGAGGAACGAAAACGGCTTTTAAAAGAGAGGAGTAAATACATCTAGTTGTCTGGGTGTTGACTGGTGTATTGTGTTCAAAATTCGGAGTTGGGCTTTTAAAATTGGCTTTCCACTCATTTGGAATTGCTTTAACCAGACCATAGTATGTCGTAAAAGGGACATTAAGATTGAATTTTAGAGCGAACTCGTGCAGTTTCAAAAACTCACTGTTTTGGTTTAATATATCGCTTATTTTAGTAATGCCAGCGTTGTACCAATTGTTGTAAAAAACAGGTTTGTTTTCTATCAGGATTTTTCTGTTGTTCCACAATAATTCATTTCTAGGATGCGTTCCGCAATCGGTTTTCGTTGCGACTTTGAACTCATACCAATATTTTAGCATTATTTTATAAAAAGTGGGGAGTTTGTTGTCATTGTCAAGTATATTTGCTGGGAAGCTGCATTTTGTTAAAAAGACAAGATTTCCTTGTTTGTGCAAAAGATGATTAGGGATTATTTTCCAGGAAGCTTGTGAATCATCCTGAATTCTGCTTATCCAAGCTAGCTTCAGTGCCTTTTCCATGATTTTGAAATCACACATTTTCAAGCCGCCATCTTTTTTTTCTCCGATTAAGGTATTTCTTTTGATTTTAGGGGGTTTTCCGAACCAAATAAAGTTGAAGATTAATTTGTTGATTTCTTGGATATAGTGATCTGGAACAGGCAGTACAGAAGCGGAATAAACTAATTTAGAAATCCCAAGAGTCTTGACAATGTTAATCTTTCCATAAAGAGTTAAATTTCTTCGTTTCCAAGTGTTCAACAATTTCTCCAGGTAAAGTATTTTTTCGCCAAAATTGAGTCTGTCAGCGTTTATTTGATTGTAGGAAAAGAAAACACCGAGTGCGTTAATAGGTTCTTTTGGCCATTTAAAACCAAAAGGTTCATCTGTGTTATGTTTCCATTCTCCTAACCACATTGCTTCGGTTTTGGTAGTATTAATTTCTAGGCCGGAACATTCTTTAAAATCGTTTAATAGCTTTAATAGACTTGTAACGGAGTCAAGGTCACGTACAAATACTGTTGTGTCGTCAGCATATTGAGTTACTTTTAGTTCGTGGTTGTTTACTTGGATACCTTTTATAGCCGGCTCGCTTCTTATAGCTCTAGAGAGAAGTTCTATGCCGAGGACAAAAAGGACGCCAGACAAAGGACAACCTTGTCTGACTCCCCGCTGTAAGGAGAAAAAGACAGAGGCGTGGCCGTTGTTCACGACACAACTTGAAACATTGTGCTAAAGTAATACAGTTTATGTGTTGCATCAAAGCAAGAGAGAATTGATCACAAAATTTGTTATAACAATTTAGAAATTTGTGTCAATCTTGTTTACATATTTGTTCATCAACTTTTACAACAGAAATATTGATCCAATTTAGCTCATCCGCTTTCCTCTGGCAACTGTGATATGACCTAATTGTAAGGATTGGAGGTTTTTGCCACATGTGATATCAATATTTTAGTAATAGATAAAATATGAGCGGCCAATCACTCATATCAATCAATCAATCAATCAGTCAATAGGCCAATCAATCAATCAATCGGCCATATATTGTGGCTGAAAAGCTCTGTAAAGGGAGCTTCAATAAAATGACTATGTATGTATGTAAAAGCGAGCAGCAGGCAAGCCATTGCAAATATTCATATGGTTCTGCTGCTAATATTTTGTATGACTTGTAAAAGAACAACAGTGATGAAGCTAATATTAGCATTCCTATTTAGTTAGTATTCTGAATCAGTGATTTAGTATAGCTGTTCTGCATCAGGATTTACAAACCTTCATTAAATTTTCATTTCTTTTGTATTTTCCTAATGAATTATTAATGGTTTATTTAAGTGCACAATCATTGGAGTCTGCTGGAAAGTGTTAAAGATAAAGAAACTAATCGTCACTTCATAACAATATTTGTAATAATACAAAAGCTTTTATTGAACAGAAAATGAGATGACTGGTTAACACTAAAAAGAATAAATTCAATCTTTAGTTCATCTTACATGTAATATGATTAATTTTCAGTGATTTGGAAATTGTATTTGACCAGTTTAGAAACTATCATCACTGTATATATACACTTACTTACGAGATACTTACTGTATATACTTACTGTATATACTTACTTACTTACGAGATACTCCAGAATTACTCACACTAAATCCTATAGAATACCTATACTAATGAGAAGAAAACTTACCTTCAGTACAGCTTCCTATCTAGAACTATAAAACAATGGAACAATTTGCCTGCCATGTTGGCTACGGCTCCTAATATTAACTCTTTTAAGAGTGGGGTTTGTCAGCTGACGCATTAAGAACATTAAGAACTTGACCGCGACCAGAGCACATAAGCCTTGAAGAGAGGGACTGCTCTCATTTTGGTAAATGTAATGTAAATGTGTACTTATTGTAGGGGTCACATTCACACGTTTTTCTCTTTGTATGAGATATAGTGACCATTTACCCTTTCACATAGGGTCCATGTTATAGAGTTTTGGAAAATATATAGGGAAATTGTGAGACTAAGGTGTAAGTGATTGTCCATAATAGAGAGGTGTCCGTTAGGATATGTTTGACTGAAGGTTAGTATAAATAGATTAAAAGATGCAATCAAACCCTAGTTGTGAACACCTCTTTATTACTGACCGCTCACTTCGTTCTTATTATAAGAGACTAAAATTCATAAATATTATACCTACCTACCAACCCACACATTATGCGTGTCACACGCCTGCGGATCGAAAACATCGATCACACGCATACAAGAAAATTTCACACGCCCGTCTCACAATTCTAGACAATTTGTTCATTAACCATTAATGTGAAAAATTAAATTAAATTTTGACCCAAAATAGTCCAGTGAGCGGCGCTAAATGTTGCGTTTGAATGCTAATAACAAGATCGCGCCGTGATTTTGAGCTTCCAACTGCGACATTCGGCAACCTTCGGAAATAATCGCAACATCTTCGGCAATGTTGGGAAGTCGTCGGAACATCGTTGGGAATCTTCGGCAATGTTCGGAAGTCGTTGTAAATTTTTCGGAAATTCGGGTAATATGGATACCAAAATCTCACGCATTTGACTTAGGAAAAGTTGGCAGGTATAAAATATTTATATAACTCTCCCTCTATAATATGGACACCTGTTTGTCCACATTAAGGGTGACTAATTATTTTTTCTTATAGAGATATGAAGCAATGGAGAAAGAAATTGATAAGTACAGAAGGTAAGTAATTGGGGCTGAGGTATTAATATAATTACTGTGTTAAAGTGTATCACACTACAGTGTATATAAAGATGACAGTAATTATCGATAACTTATTATTTACTTTAAGAAAGAGAGTGTTTTGTTAAACTGTATGTTACATACAAGAAAATCGTTTGTCAAAATTAATTGGTGTGTTATTTTCAAGCCAAGAGTGAACCATGTTACTCTATATATGCACATGTACAGTGTGGACTATTTTATTTAATACATCTTCAAGTCAAATTTAACTGCTGTACTGTTTAATCATCAAGAAAAATTCCAAATTAATAGGAATTTAATGGCTGGTAACTGAAATCAACATATTTGATTCCAAGAAGAAATTTGTCATTTTTATAGTGTTTTCACTTAACGTCATCAATATTCAGAAGCATTAAACAATGGTTTTCGATTCCAAAATGTTTATGGAATTGTAGAGAGTTTAAAACTACACATCTGGGCCAAATTTTAAAGCACTAGAACATTTTGTTTAAAAGTTATAGACATTTTTAGTAAGAAATGTATGGAACGGCCATATTGGTGTTCCACTTAGGGACACCAACATGGCGGCCAAAAATTCAAATTCTAATAACACCAAAAATCTCATCACAAAATATTGTATTCACTATACATGCATTAAGGTGTTTTCCTCCAGTTTCCATGTAGCCGCACCGAACATTTTTGAGCGGCCGTTTAACTAACTTTCCTTTATCGAATTAGTATGAAACTTACACAATATATTGTACATAGTTTGAAGTTTACAAAAGTGTAACAATTTTGTAAATCGCATTTAAAATTGCGGAGATAAACGAGAAACATTAAAATCACTTGAGTGTTTTCTTAATAACCCTAACTCTTCCAGTGAAAATGCATACAAGTCTTATAAAAACAAACTTACCCATTCTCTTCGAGTTGCTAAGCGTTTATATTATGAAAAACAAATTGAGAAACTAAAATCAAATGTTAAGGCCACTTGGAAAGTTCTCAATGAAATTTTAAATAGAAATAAAGGTAAGCGTGGTTTACCATCCGTATTTAGGGCAGATTCTCATGAAATTTCCAAACCAAAGGAAATAGCTAATCATTTTTGTAAATATTTTACTAACATTGGTCCTTATTTAGTTAGCAAAATTCCTGCATCAGAAAAGTCGCATAGTTCTTTTTTACCCCCAACACTTGTCAATTCAATATTTCTAGAAGAAGCAAATGAGGAAAAAATTATTGAAATATGTGGTACTTGTCGTTCAGGTACTGCTGTAGGTCATGACAACATTTCTATGAACTTAATTAAAGATTATATTGATAAAATAATTTTCCCTATTACTAGCATAATTAACTTATCCATCACTTCTGGTATTGTACCAAATCAATTAAAAATTGCTCGAGTTATTCCTTTATTTAAATCTGGTGAACAGAATATATTTACAAATTACAGACCCGTGTCTGTTTTACCTGCATTCTCTAAAATTCTAGAGAGAGTAATGTACAATCGTCTCCTAAGGTTTCTCAATGATTTTAAGATCCTTTCTGATAATCAGTATGGTTTTCGTAAACATCATTCCACTGCTTATGCTCTAGCTTGTTTGTATGACAAAATCTCTTCCGCTATTGAAAATAAGGAATATACAGTTGGTATTTTTATAGACTTGTCTAAAGCCTTTGACACCGTTGATCGTCATATTCTAATTTCAAAACTAGAGCATTATGGTGTTCGAGGCACTGCACTTAGATGGTTTGAAAGCTATCTAAGCGATAGACAACAATATGTGGAATTTAATGGTATCTGTTCGGAGTCTTGCCAAATAAAGTGTGGGGTGCCTCAGGGCTCTATACTAGGCCCCCTCCTATTTCTGCTCTATATAAATGATCTGTGCAATGTGTCAAAGGTGGTGGACTTTGTTCTTTTTGCTGATGACACAAACATATTTTTTTCTCACAAAGATTATAATTTACTTTCCGAAACCCTAAATTCTGAATTGTGTAAATTAACACAGTGGTGTCGAGCTAATAAGCTGTCAATTAACTTTAAAAAATCGAATTTTATGGTTTTTAGACCACGCCAAAGGAGGCAAACACTTGATCTATCTATTCAAATTGACAACAATAAGATTGAATGTGTGAAAGAAACAGTATTTTTAGGTGTTATCCTTGATGAGCATTTGTCATGGAAGCCGCACATTCTTAGCGTCTCTAGAAAAATATCAAAATCTATAGGTATTATTTTAAGTCAAGTTTTTGCCTTCCCAAAAATTCCTTACACTGTTTGTACTATAGTCTAATTTATCCTTACTTAATATATTGTGTTTCAGCGTGGGGATCGACATATCAGAGTAACTTAAACCGCGTTATTATTTTGCAAAAGAAGATAATAAGAATAAGTTCTAAAGTTTCTTTCGATTCTCACACTGATGCTCTTTTCAAAGAACGGAAATTTTGAAATTTTCTGACATTTATTTATATCAGATAGGTAAATTTATGTATTTATTTAAAGGAGGTTTACTTCCTAATTATTTTCGTAATATGTTTACTCTTGCAAGCCAGTTACAGTCTCATTATACTAGAAATTGCAACCTTTTTTACATACCTCCCTGTAGAACTAATATTCGAAACTTCTCAATTCGGTTTCAAGGACCTAAGTTTTTCAACTCGTTAAGTCATGAAATTCAAAACAGTGAAAGCATCCGTTTGTTTTGCAAAAGACTTAAAAAATTCCTTCTTTCTTAGTTCTTAGTCAAAAATACTCTTTGTTGAGCTACATACTTCTTCTTTGCTTTTCTTTTCTTTTCTTTTCTTTTTAAAATAATGCATTTTATATTTCATGCTGTCCTCATAATTCGTATGATTATTCTATATTGTCAGGAAGCCTATAGTGCATAAGCCCCCGGCTTCTATATAGGCTTCCTTGTCACTACCACATTAAACATTTTGTAGTCTATCGTCTTTTAAGTTATTATAAATTTCTAGTGTGTTGTATTATTATTATAATTGTTATTATTATTATTATTGTTATTATTATATATACATATATATATATATATATATATATATATGTTTTTTAATGTGGTTAATGGCAAAATAAATAAAATGAAAATGAAATGAAAAAAATAAAATTTCCGAGTGATTGCAATGGCATCTAGAAAAATCAAAACTAGAGTGATTTTACTTCATCTGTGAAATAGTTAGTAGAATAGTACGCACTATTAGACTATAATTCCATTGTTTCCGTTTGTTTAATTTGGACTATCACACACTAATTGTTAGATAGTGTTTCACAGATGAAGTAAAATCACTCTATTACGATAAACTGACATATGGCAAACAAAATATCTAAAAATTAGAAACTTTTGTCAAGCCGATTTTGAGTAAATCAGTAAAACATTTCGAAGTTGTGATTTTGCCTGTGTATGAGCACATCCATAAGTTCCTCAATTAAGGTAATAAAAGTTTAATTTCGCAATCTCAAATTTACACCAAAATGTGTGTTTAGTGTATGAGATGAAAGTTTGAAAGCGTTACTCGTTTTAGTTTTGGAGATTCAGTTTTCTATAGGAAACCATAGTTTTTGACTGAGTCCTTGATATTGTAATTTTAGCACTTTTCTACATATTTCGAAAACCGCGAGATAGATTTTTTTTAAACTTTTATGGTCGTTTCTTTATAATATGAACAATATTGTCTGGAAGTTTCATCTTGATTGAAACATTGCAACATGGTCAAATAAAAGAATAAAGTTCACCCAAAACGCGATTGAGACTGTGTTTTGATTGCACGGTTGAAGGCGCACAAAGATGCGTTAATTAATTTAGGTGAAGTGTAACGCATTTCTGCGTGTTAAGAATTATGCAAATCACGTTGACTTCTTTCTTTTCCCTACAATTCAAAATGCCGAGAGTGTCACTGTCCAGTGCACGTCAAATGCGAATAAAAGACCTGCTTTCAAATAAACGTCCTACTGAAATTAAATTCGTGAGAATGATAAAAATTACGTGGAACACAGTCCCTAACGTTACTCCGCAAAACATGATGGTCACGTAGAAACGCGTTACGCTTCACCTGAAATAATTAAAGCGTCTTTGTGCGCCTTCTACTGTGCAATCAAAACACAAAGTCTCAATCGCGTCTTTAGGTGAACTTTATTATTTTATTTGACCATGTTGCAATGTTTCAATCAAGATGAAACTGCCAGACAATGTTGTTTATATTATAAAGAAACGACCATAAAAGTTAATAAAAAATCTATTGCGCAGTTTTCGAAATATGCATAAAAGTGCTAAAACTACAATATCGAGGACTCAGTCAAAAAACTATGGTTTCCTATAGAAAATAGATTCTCCAAAACTAAAACGAGAAACGCTTTTAACCTTTCATAGTTTCATCTCATACACTAAATATACATTTTGGCGTAAATTTGGGATTGAGAAATTAAACTTTTATAAGCTTAATTGAGGAACTTATGGATGTGCTCATAGGCAAGCAAAATCACAAGCCCGCAATGTTTTTCTGATTTAGTCAAAATCGACTTGACAAAAGTTTCTAATTTTTAGATATTTTGTTTGCCATTATTATGTCATAGTTTATCGTAATAGTTTTGATTTTTCTAGATGCCATCGCAATCGCTCGGAATTTAGACTCAAGTGATTTCAATGTTTCTCGTTTATCTCCACAATCTTAAATGCGATTTGTTACACTTTTATAAACTTCAAACTAAGTACAATACTTTGGCTAACTCGCTCACTCACTCACTCATGCCCTTTACGTCTAGTTGGCATGTAGGGCAGCAACATGTTCCCTCCACATCTGGCGATCCCTTGCCATGAACTTGATGCCCTCCCAGGTCTTCCCCATCTCCTTTATTTCTTTCTCGACTGTCCGTCGCCATGTGATCTTGGGGCGGCCCCGCTTGCGTTTCCCTTCTGGCGTCCAGTGCATAGCAGTTTTTGCAATGGAAGCTTCTTGGCGGGTGACATGGCCAATCCACCTCCAGCGTCTCCTCATCAGGATGGTAGCCATTGGTTCGGTTCCACACCGTTCAAATAGATCTTTGTTGGAGATGACATTAGGCCAAAAGATGCGTAAAATGCGCCGAAGGCTTTTGGTGTAAAAAGTGGAGAGCTTTGATAGATCCTTCTCCGTTAAGCGCCAACATTCTGAGCCATACAGTAGGATTGTAAGGACGCAGCTGTGATAGAGCTTCAGCTTGGTACGAGTACTGTAGGTGGAAGAACGCCATACCTTATTCATCATATTGAGCGAGTTTCTGGCCTTGTTGAGACGGCTTTGAATGTCCAAGTCAGTTCCTCCATCTCTACTGATGATGCTGCCGAGGTAGGTAAATCTGTCTGTGTAAGGAAGCTGTTCATTATCAATTTGGACTGGTCGTGTGTTGGTAACGTTCAGTGCCATAATTTCAGTCTTCTTGCTGCTGATGTTAAGGCCAACTTGCTTTGCAAAGGTGTTGAGGCGTTGCGTCTTCTCTTGTATGTGGGTGTGCGTGTGTGATAGTAAGGCTAGATCGTCAGCGTAATCCAGGTCTTCTAGGTAGGAGAAAGGTGTCCATCTGATTCCCCTGATCTGATCTTCAGTGGTGCGGTGCATGATCCAGTCTATAACAAGGTTGAAAAGAAATGTAGACATTACACACCCCTGTCTGACACCAGTGTGAACTTCAAACAAGATGTCACCATCGCCAACACAACAGACAAAGTTGTCATAGAAGCTTTTGATGACCTCAACAAGGTGGAAGGGGATTCCATACGCTCGTAATAACTTCCAGAGGCTGTGCCGGTGCACACTGTCAAACGCCTTGGCGAAATCTACAAAGTTGACATAGAGAGTTCGCTGCCATTCGGTACTCTGTTCAATGATGTTTCTCAGTGTGAAAATATGATCAATACAGCCCCTTCCTCTCCTGAAACCTGCCTGTTCTTCACGAAGTCTATGGTCCACAGCCAGTGATAAGCGTTTCATGATGACCTTCGCTAAGATCTTGCTAGGGGTGGATAATAGTGTAATGCCGCGCCAGTTGTTACAGTCAGACAGGGCTCCTTTCTTTGGTATCTTGATGATGACACCCTTATTCCAGTCGTCAGGTAGTTTCCTTCTGTCCCATATGGTGTTAAAAAGTGGTTGCAATATGTTTGCTGTGGTCACAGCGTCTGCCTTGAACAGCTCAGCATTTAGGCGATCTTTGCCAGGTGCCTTGTGGTTTTTTAGAGAATTAATGGCTGCAATGATCTCTTCTTTCTTTGGTGGTCCTGTGTCAATACTTTAGTCCTCCTCAGCTTTTGGTATATCAGGCACCTCTTCTGGTGGTGGTCTGTTGAGGACTTCCTCGAAATGCTCTACCCAACGTGCTTCTTGGTCTTTTTCAGAGGTGAGGAGCTGTCCTTGTTTATCTCGTATGGGGACATTTCTATTGCCATTAAATTTTCCACAGATCAGTTTAGTGACTTTATAGACATTTTTCTGCTCTCCCTTTTGTGCTGCTTCCTCTGCTTCTTTTGCTAGATCTTCCATATATGCCCTTTTTTATCTCGTTAATGCGCATGCGCATTAAGCGAGATTTCGGAGTCAGTCACGAAAAAAGGGACAAAAGTTGTTAACAAAATTTTGTGGACTTTTGTCCGGGGGGGGGGGGGGGGTTCTTCCTTCTTCTTTATAGAAGCTATATTAGGGCATTGAAGATATGGTTGGTTAAACCGGTTAGGATTTCAAGAAGGGCGTCACATACTGCACCTAAAATTTTTGGGGAGCACCCCCGGACCTATTGTTAATTTCCCTAGGGTATTGGGATGTCAGAACTTGTCATGAACTTGTCATATCTCACATTACGTTACCGCAAAGGTATTAGTCCTTCTTAAATTTCGATATCTCACGTTACCTATCAGTTTCAATCATTTGTCGTAAAGTTAAAAGGTTAAAAATAGGTCAAATGCGTTTTCTTGGGAAACGTAGTTTGAGAATTTCACGGTGTATTTTACTAATGGAGACGTTTTAAGAAAGTTAAATGGGACAGGAAAGTTTGTGTTTTAATATGAGCGGTACGGCAGAGCAAAATAGCATGAACTTTGCGTTTTTTTCTTTTCATTGCTATTACGGTTTGATTGTGCAATAGTATGGAAAAGACGTCATAGTTTTGTTGATTTGTCCGACTGAATTTGTTTTGCGGGGGGAAATTTTTGCGGGTTCCGGAGACAGCTAAAATTTCTGCTGGAAAGAAATGTTTGCGGATTTCTGGTCAATTATAAATAAAATCCAAGGCATCGGTTTTTAAACTGCAATTTTACTTCCTGACCGGAGGTTTGTATAATTCCTATAGTTATGGTTGCTGTTCTGGCGCCAATATGAACATAAACAACGAGAAAACTAGTGAGTGAATTATCGTACGTTGTTGTAAAAACGTAACAGTATTATGATAACAGTCTCTGGTTCTTTTGAGGACATGTCTGGAGTTGAATCGGGAATACAAATGACTGTTGTGTCGGTCGCCTCGGAGTTATGAGAGTTCACTGTTATATGAGAGTTATGAGTTATGAGAGTTCACTGTTAAAAAGTTCCTATGGATCAATTCAGGAGGGGTACATTGGGGTTTGCGGTATTGCGGTATTGGGCAATTTTTCATGCGGTATTTCGGTAATTCTAATATAAAGTTGCGGTATTGCGGTATTCCCAAAACCTGCAGGATTCCGTTTTGTAGCGTTTTGGTCGGTTTTAAAAATTATCCGCCAGTGTTTTACGACCCTTTTTGATCCTTTTTCAGTTTCTTGTCGTCCTTGTCAAACTTGTCGTTTCGAAAACGCTTCGAAACAGCTAAGATCGTCTAATCCGTCACGCCAGTTTATATTACATGAAAGGTAATAACACTTTGGTCGTTTTACAACCAGTTAAAAGTCATTAACTTGCCTTAACATTCGAAAACAAAATCTAAGCAGATGTTTGCGGAAAATTTAATGAACAGAGTAGTGGTTTCAGTATTCTATCGATTTTTGCCAAGGTTTTTTATGTATTGCGGTTTTTGGCGATTTTTCTTGCGATATGACGGTATTTGTCAATTTTTTGGCGGTTTTGCAGTGTTCAGAACCCCCCAATGCCCCCCTCATTCAGCTTGGTCAGTTACTCCGCATTCAGCTGTGAAAGGTTTTGCTTAATATGAAATTCGCTTTTATTATAAGCTTTTGTGCTATTCATCGAAACTTAATCTTCTAAAAGTCAACAGGGTTTTGTTTTTGACAATCAAACTTAATTGTTTTAACCTCTTAGAAAAGCATTCAATTACTGTACCAGGTCGTGCTTTCATTCATACTAAAATGCCGGTACTACCTTCTGAACAATAGTTTACCTTGAGTTAATTTATCGTTCTTAATTAGGTTCGTTCCACTATTCAAGTTGACACCTTGTTAGTAAATTTATCATGTCTAACTGATTTTTCACGTATCAAGCTGTACACACAACAGTTGTTATTACTGTTCTAAATTAGTCTCGTCCGGCACTCACGGTGTTTTTTCAGTTTTATTTAACTAATCAACGACTTGGCAAGTAATGGTGTCATTTTGTTTTTTTCAGTATGAATAGTTTAGCTGACTCATCGAAGTTAAATTTAGTAGCTTTTGTTGTAGGTGAATAACTCGATAATGGTACATCGCTAGTACGTGCCGTACAAGTTATTTGCCGACCTTGCAAATCTATTGATACGACACCATTACGTGCTTAAAACGCCGCTTGCTGACTTGGCTTTTCTGCTACTTCTTTGTTTTAGGGTTTTCAAATGTAGATTACTTTTAAAATAGTTTTATGAACAATGGACACTTGGGTTAAAAATATATTTTGAAATTTACTTTTGCTGAGCTCAAAGAATTTCGCTTGACACTTTCATTATGTTCCTTTGTGTTGAACACTTGTACCTTACATATATAAGAACCTAGTTTGCAATTGTTAGTTGGATTACATCGTTTGATTACATCGTTGGATTACATCGTAAAGTCACAAGTCAGGAATAAACGCTGTTGGAACCGCAAGTCAGGTTTCTTGATCGTCTTCCTGTTGCGTACCAGTTCGTGGTTTGATCCTGTACCTACCGAGAGAGACGGCTCTCCTTTGCAAGCGAGTTGCCCATTTGAGTTAGTTTTCCCCCGTTATCAAGGGACAGTACTAAACCACGAAACACCGAAACAGCGAAACACCGAAACGAAACACCGAAACAGCTATTTTTTTCCTTCTGGTTTTTCTGAAACAGTGTTTTTTCAAGTGAATGAAATTATTTGAAGTATATAAATTTTTCGTATTTAATTTTTCGCAACCGAGTGCTTCAGACTTTTGGAAGCGAGTTTTCACATTTCGCCAGCGAGTTTATTATCCCGCTAGGGAGTTTTTCTGGATTCTCGCTAAAATTCATGCTATCGGTCCAATCGAAATTTCTTACTGTTTTCTTTTTAATTCTCGCCAAGAAGCTTTTTTAATTGTATTGGGAGTTTTATTTTCCTCGCTTCTAGCACCGTTCTGGTATGTTGTGACTGCTCTAACTTGATTTTGCTGTGGTTCTCTACCTGATTTAGGAAGCTTTCAACTAAATACCGACGTCGCTTCTTCGCGATGTTCTACGGAGCGATTCGTTGTATGTCTTGTAGGAATAATTCACTGACCGGCGGCACCAGGTGAACGCAGGTTAATTTTCATGTAGCCGGCCCATCTAAAAATTCAACTGAATCGTCCTTTATGTCTCATTGCAAGAATTAAAATTTATTTTTGGGGGACAATTTCGATCTTTGTATCTTTCAAAATAGCTCTAGTTCCCAAGGGTTTAGAGTGATTTTACCTCATCTGTGAAATAGTTAGTAGAATAGTATGCACTATTAGACTATAATTCCATTGTTTCCTTTTGTTTAATTTGGACTATCACACACTAATTGTTAGATAGTGTTTCACAGATGAAGTAAAATCACTCTAAATACTATCTGATAGTTGAGCGTTAATTATGAAAACAATTTGTTCAGTCTCAACAAAAATAGCACGCTTCAGTATTAAAACATAATCGGCTTAGAAAATTTCGCTTTGTAATTTGTTATTACACCTTTTGCTGTTCATTACGAGAAAATGCGCATTCATTTGCTTGAAATGGCGACCAATGGCGCTAAGATATATTCTTTAGCGCCAAAAAACGAACATTTGCGCGTAACTCATATTCAATAACGATTTTTGCATTTTAATCAACATTCAATTACATTTTTGGGTATTCTTTTGCGTCATTCGGCATACAAAAGAGAAAAATATACTTTCATTTGCGCTAACATTCCAGTCGTTAACACCATCTTGAAAGTCAATTGAGACAATCGACAAACATTGAAGTGCAAAAACATTTATTAACATTTTTATCACACTGTTTGAAATTCAAAAGCATTCCTGGACCGCGTTAGTGCGGATGAGACAAATATTAATGCGCTTGTACAAACAACTGAGCGTTCTTTACATTCAATATACAAAAATATATTTTCAATTGTACAATACAATTTAAAGAATTATTTTGTTCTGAATTTCAGTTTCCCCTTCAATTATCTCTCTATTCAAACATCTATTCAAAAATCATCTTTACATGTATTAATTATTTATTTTTTATTTTATTCAAACATCCATGCAGATAGGTCTGCATGAACCGGTACCATTACGCGCCGGCCCACCGAAACCCGGCCATTCCCGCCCCAAACACAGAGCTTAAAATGCTTTCCTCCTATAGTCCTTTCCAGGCAATAAGCTGTCTGAAAGCAGCAATCAAGGCCGACATCTCGCGTCCAGAAATTCAAAGACGTATGTGTAACAGAGCTGAGGCCAGAGCACGAGGAATTCCACTGGGTGAGTTTCGAACACAACTGCTTGAAGCTCTGCACAGAAATATCGACACTGTGACCGCAGCAAAAAGCGCGCAATGGTACCGCTTCAGGCAGACCTATCTGCCAAGATGTTTGAATAGAGAGTTTATTGAACGGTAAACTGAAATTCAGAAAAAAATAATTCTTTAAATTGTACTGTTCAATTGAAAATATATTTTTGTATATTGAATGTAAAGAACGCTCAATTGTTTGTACAAGCGCATTGATATTTGTCTCATCCGCACTAACGCGGTCCAGGAATGCTATTGAATTTCAAACAGTGTGATAAAAATGTTAATAAATGTTTTTTGCACTTCAATGTTTGTCGATTGTCTCAATTGACTTTCAAGATGGTGTTAACGACTGGAATGTTAGCGCAAATGAAAGTATATTTTTCTCTTTTGTATGCCGAATGACGCAAACGAATGCCCAAAAATGTAATTGAATGTTGATTAAAATGCAAAACTCGTTATTGAATATGAGTTACGCGCAAATGTTCGTTTTTTGGCGCTAATGAATGTATCTTAGTGCTATTGGTCGCCATTTCACGCAAATGAATGCGTATTTTCTCGTAATGAACAGCAAAAGGTGTACCACAGACAAACCTAATATTTTATGTGTTTTTTTTATTCGCTTGAGAGAGAGAGCAATGAAAATTTATTGACTTCATTCAAAACATATCACGGCAGCTAGAAGTCTGTGCGTACGTGACCTATCTTGACCTTGAGATCGCTTGCAGTTGTTATTATAAGTTCCTTTTGAGCATTGAAAGCACACTACTTCCGTAGAAGAGAGAAGAATAAGAGCTAATAAGACAACTTTTGGGTTGATTCCACAGCAATCAGTACCGGTGAAGAACCTTAGTCCATGCTCAACTGATTGCAACTTCTAGACATTGAGATACTGACATGTACTGAGGCGTATGATTACGGAATCGGGGAAATAACCGAAATGAAATCAAGACAAATATACTATTTATATGTTGGAAAAATCTGAGACCTTTCGGAGTACACAACACGGCAGAATTGAAGGATTTTGCCTGATTCCACGGCGATAGCGTGAATTTGTTTGATATCAGCCCGATGTTTTTGCTTGCGTGACATATCTCGCGACATATCTCGCAACATAGCCCCTTTAAACAGTACTATAAACATGTATAAAGCTTTTCTTTTCGCTTTAACAAATGACCCTTGAATTTAGGTAAAACGAAAAAGGCCCAACAGTAGAAGTAAAACTTAGTTTCACCGGCTGCGATAAAAATGTACTTTACATCGCTTTATCTAGAATTCTAACCTGGGAATTCTAATGTCCAGTCGGTATGTGTAAGGGTTGATTTCCACTGTCGCGTAATTTTCACGTGCGTAAATAAAAATAAGAGACGATGTATGAACATACGCAAGCTGTTCATACATCGTCTCTTATTTTTATTTACGCACGTGAAAATTACGCGACAGTGGAAATCAACCCTAAGAGCGGATCAAATTTCGAGACTTTCAAGGTTTATTTACACATGCCGCGCATTCAAGTTCGATGAAACCGCGAGGCGCGATGAATGTATGTGCTTTTTGTTGCCTGAAATTTGCTTGAAAAAAGCATCGAATCCAACAGAACAGTTTTTTCATTAAGTTTACACCGACTCTTTTAACCGAGGACCTTTTCATCGGCAACCGCAGCGTACACTATCAACGATCGTGTATCATTGGTCACGAAGCGGACAATTATTACATCAGGGCCATTAGACTCATTAGGAAAGTAGAATATTCATGTCAAATTCCTACAGACTGTTAGTTGCTTTTCTGTGGCCATGAAACTCAAAAATGGAAACAAATCCAACATTTGGGCTTGACTCGAGGTTGACTCGTGACTCGAGGTTGACTCGGGCTCGCGGTCGGCTCGTGTAATTTCCAGCACAAGCGAGGGGAACCCGAGGAGAGATTTCACGAATTTGAAAAACTCCCAAGCGATAATTAAAAAAGCTTCTTGTTGAGAATTAAAAAGAAAACAGTAAGAAATTTAAAAACTCGATTGGACCGATAGCATGAATTTTAGCGAGAATTCAGAAAAACTCCCTAAGCGGGAATAATAAACTCGCTGGTGAAATGTGAAAACTCGCTTCCAAAAGTCTGAAGCACTCGGTTGCGAAAATTAAATACGAATAATTTATATACTTCAAATAATTTCAATCACTTGAAAAAACACTGTTTCAGAAAAACCGGAAGGAAAAAATAGCTGTTCCGCTGTTTCGTTTCGGTGTTTCGCTGTTTCGGTGTTTCGTTTCGGTGTTTCGTGGTTTAGTACTGTCCGTTATCAAGCGCCGATTCCCCTAAAGGCTTTCCTTAGTCCGACACCGACAAAACCTTCCGTCACACCAGACCAGAAAAAGGTTTTTAAAAAATATTGCGGTCAGGAATCCCGCATGTTTGATTACTTTAGTACAAATTTTATATTCTGTGTTTAACAGAGAAATTGGTTGCCAGTTTTTCAAGTCTAACTTGTCGTTCTTCTTGTAAAGCAGGCGGATAATTCCTTGACGTTGTGTGTCAGAGATTGATCCGTGTTTAAAAGAGTAATTTAGTAAATCGTGACTTAATAGACCCTAGCCTGCATAACAGGCGCTTTATGAGCACGATCAACACGATCTATATCGCAAGTTATGGAGATTTGAGAGTAGATAAGGTAACATATGGTGTAGGAGAAGTAAATTCGGATGTGCGTAGGCTAATAAATTGATTAAAAGGTTGTTTGTGTGAAGGGTATTCGTTTATAGCGGTGTGGGAGGAAAGCGTGAAGGGTGAATTGTCTTGTGAGCGTTTAAAGAGGTTTTAAAAGACACTGAGCTATTTCTATAGTAAGTGAAGGAAAAAACGGCAAACTGATCCTTACGGCAGAAAAACAGAAGCAGAAGCAGAAGCAAATAAAATAAAATAAAAGTGGAATATAATAGTGCCCAATATTTCGCTTTGCAAAACAAAGCTTCTTCAGGGGCTAGCACTATAAATGATTACAACTGTAAAACCGTTATACAAGTGGTTTTTTAAAAACTAAAGAATAACAAAAACAATGAATATGATTGGTGAAGGGTTTGACGGGTGATAAACTAAACTGACTAGTGATAAGAAAGTTAATGAAGTTTGTCGCGTCTGTTGATTCCAAGTGGTTCTAACGTCTTTGCTTTGTCTATGAGAAATGCTTCACGCGCTTTTCGTAGCTGGTATTAATAGATTAATCAAAGTGCCCTCTGGGCTATCTCCTGTAAGTTTTTCCCATCATGCAATGCTGTCATATTATGTCCGAATGTTGTTTTTGATGTTGCAATTGGACATTTAGGTTATAGTGCGTGGTTTCTTGAGTTCAATTTCTCTTTTGACAATTTTGTTTGTATGTAATTGGTAATGGTTATGCAGTCCTCTTGTCTTGTGTCTGGAACAAATTTCAGTACTTTCAACTCGTCTGGATTTTCACCTGGTTTATTATCAAGAGCTACACACAAACATTGTGTTACTGTTGCCTTCCCTAAACCCGCGCCACTACTTAAAAAGTGTCAATTGCTTCTCGTCGTTTTTAACAGAGAGTAACATATGGTAAAAAAACTCCATTTGTTCTCTGTTCAAAGAATGAACAAGTTCTTTTTTTCCATACGATTAATTACCAGCTTTTCATTATCATTTGCTGTAAACTGAAAAAATTCCAGCATTACTTAAAAGATTGTTCCCTTGGTGATTGTTATCTAAACATGGGTTAAAACAACCAAACAGTTCACTGTATTGTGTTTTTTCACTTATATCCTGCTCATCGTTATGTTGAGCAGAACGTTTGGAGCTACAGTATCTAACTGATCACGTTCCTTATTTTCAGGATCTCCCATGGCTTTTTCTTAAGAGTTCTCCTTTCTTTCCTTTCGAATATAACATGTTTAACTTGCTGAAATCTTATTTTTACATGGGATAAGCATCAAGAGCTCTCTGCAATTAATCTTCAGCATCCTTTTTATTAAACATAACTAAATGAATGATTTAGCTTTCATTCTGCGAAAAAGTTTCATTCCTCCTTTCAAGTAAAATTCTTTACAACTTTGTTCTCTGTTTTCATTATTGGGATCATCATCAATCTTATCGTCAAAATCTGTTTCAGATGGAAATCTAGTTCTTGTAAACTTACTCAGTGTTCATCCCCTCATCTTAACTTTTGTTTTAATGTCACTGTTAACAAAATACCAGATATATTAAAACCATCGATAGGAAAAATCTAAGGACTATCCGTACCACAATTATCTCTTTAAGCAGAGACCAAACTGGGCATGAATCTTCTAACCAAAATGAACAAAAATGAGGCCTAAAAAAGTAAAAACAAAAATGAACTAAAACTAAAACCTCAAAAATGAACTAAAACCCCAAACCTCACTGAAATCTGACTGTTTGACACAAATCAACCTGATGATAGTATTGCAAAACTCTGCTGAATCATTTCTAATGATATAGCTCAAGAAAAAAAACAGGTTTGTTTAGTAAGATTGATTCTTTCTGTACAAACTTCAATATTGAGAAGACTGCGATAAACTTAAACATCCCATCTTTTTTCTTGTCAAAGGCAAAACAGAACATTTTTACACGTCCAAAAAATCACCAACTCAATCTAATTAATGTAAATAAAAAAAATAAATTTATTCGATCTTTAAAAGTGAAACGAAATACTCCGATTTAATTAACCTATATCCTGAACATAGAAAAATTACTTCTAAATTCAGGATAGGAAATCATACCTTAAGAATTGAAAATGGTCGAATTACAATCCCTAAAACTCCTGAACACCTTTAGTTAGAATTTGCACCCACTGCAAACACTTAATTCAGTTGAAGTTTATTTCACTGTATGCACTGTATGTTATATGATGAGCTACGAAATACCTTTTTTGACAAAATTATTAAACAAAATAGATTTGGATTATTTCTGATCACTTTTACAAGCACTTAATGAAAAGTTCTATATTTGTTTGTCAACCTACAAGGAAACTGAAAGCACTAGTTCGTTAAAAGCTATTGTTGTTTAATTTAGTCAGTCTCTTATATAACTTGCAAATGGGGTAAATTAACCGAGGATATTTTTAACTAAAGGGACACTGTCGCGACAGAAATATCGTGTTTTCATGATTATGACCAGGAGCTTGTTTTAGCTTGCTTTATCATCCGAAAATAGGAAGAAAAAATAGCCAAAAGTGATGAACGCAGAAAAATATGAATTAAAAAGGCAAAATAACGACAAAATTCCACCAGAATCCAATCGAAACTTTGAATATTTCTTTTCTCCAAACTACTGCTTCTGTTTTTCTCCTTGAATCTTTTAATCCAATTTAGTTGTATATTTGGTGACATTGTAAACGTACAGCATACGATCGCATACAACCATTCTCAGTGAGCAGTCAGCTTACCTCAAAGTCTCTTTTCCCTTTCTTAAAACGTAGTGCTATAACAAAAAATAATACCAAATGTCCTGAAGCAACCAGTTTGACAAACCAGACTGGACAAACATTAAACGCATCGTAAAGGATATTAGCCAAGCGCGCTTGATCTAGCGTGCCAAATATCTGACCACAGTCTACATTAGGTGAGATAAGATTACGTTACGTTACACTTTTTGACGCTCGATACAATGAAATATATGTTGCAACATGTTCCTAAAAAAACATAGAATTCATAATCGTACGCCTTAAAAATCATCGCTGTGAAAAAGAGATATTAAACAGTAGGAATGTTACCTAACTGAAAAAAAAATTTGTCAGGCCACAAACGTGCGCTCGCTAAACAGCTTTAAAAACATATCCTTCGACTCGTGTGTTCTGATCTATGAATGATAGCATCTAACAAAAATGCGAGAAATTTTGCTAAAAAATAAAATGCAATAAAAATGCAACAAGAATGTCCCCACAGATTCACTAAAAAGTCTATTAATAGTGTCTAACAAAAATCTTAGTTAACTAAATCATCAACGTATGAATATATCGCTTTGTCAGGCCACAAACATGCACTAGCTAAACCGCTTTCAAAAATATGCCACTCGACTCTCGTGTTCTTATCGATAACATCTTGCTAACAAATATGCACTAGGAATGTCCCCACAAATTCACTAAAAGTCTATTAATAGTATCTAACGCATTTTTTGCTAACAAAAATGCATAAAGAATGCATGTTAGCCAACATAAACTCCTGTAAGTTAAACATTAACTTACAGGAGATAAAAAGGGTGAAGCCCGTACGAAAAATTATAGCCGGAATGACATAGCGAGAATCCGGCCTGAAGTGATTTTTACGGCCTGTATTGAATGAGACAAATACGCCTAAAACGAGCCATTCTTCTCGGTCGGGGGCGCTCAAGCGGGTTTTGGGGCGTGAGCGCGTAGCGCGAGACACGAGCGCGAAGCGCGAGAACAAAGATGTCTCGATTCTGCAGAGAAGAGAGTTTACACTAGATAGAGCAGCCTAAATTAGTGGAAAACTTTCTGCTTTGTAATACATGCAGAATTTGGGAAAGTATTCCCTCAATTTTGTTGGATCATATTGATCATTTGCAATCTGATATTTCAACGAATTATGCTGATGGGACCGTTTCCAATAAGTGATAAGATTTGAAGTGATAAGATTTGCTGCTAAAAGCATAATCAATTTTGAATGACACAGGCTGGAAAACTTCAATTTTAATTAAATGAGAAATAGAACATGATCTTTATGTCAACAATCACTTTGACCGAGGTCATATCAAGGATGCAGTAATGCATTTGTTAAAGATGTTATGGCTCACATGTTATAAGCTTATTTAGTATTTTGTGAAAGAAGGAATGCGTGACAAAGTTTGCTGTCCTCTCAAAGGCTTTGTATGAGCGTGACCCGGCGCGGGGGGGGGGGGGGGAGGGGGTACTCCCTTATATGACCTATACGGGGACGTGCCGCTGGACAGGGTATGGTTTTTGGCATTTTTGTCCTGAACAGGGTATATAATTTAACGCGAGTCTGTCCTAAACAGGGTATGGTTCCTGTTAACGTAGTGCTTGTGGTGACTTCCCTTGTCGTGATTAGCATATTCATGCAAAGGTGAATTCGTTTTCGTTTCAGATCCGTCTACTATTTTTTTAAAGCTCAGATTAATAACCACGCACGAGTCGTGTCCTAGACAGGGTCCTAAAATAGAGGGTGTTGTTCTACACAGGGTAGGTATTTTCGTTTCTTTTTTGTCCTAAACAGGGTCAGGGTCTCAGACCCTCAGCGGCACCCCTATACCCAAATATTGGTGATGTTTTGGATATGAAATTTACACCCCTAAGCGAGACGACGAGCATCCCTGCCCCTTTCATATGGGAGTCCCCCCCCCCCGGGTTTCGACGGTGATCGGGAGACTAAAATTGATGGTTTTTGAGAGGCGCGCTACGTAGAAACATCGTTATGTTGCGTCAGTTTTTTCACATGGTTTGGCCATGTTCTCTCTGGCAGATAGTTTTGCAACAGTGGCATGATTTTCTCAACTGGTTTGTTCATTGTGTATGGCATAAGCTGTACACGTGGACAGGGTCATATCCGGAGTTTAAAACCAAGTGGACATTTTTGAAGGTGCTAACTCAGTCAGGTTAGTTACTCGAACTTGTTGCTACACTGTGCTGACGATCCGCAATAACGGCAAAATACCTATCCGCAGTTGCATTTAAACTTTCGGTTTGGTCTCAATCATGGCATTGTTGCGTTACTTTTTCTACGCAGTTGTCAACCCTTGCTTCTTATAGTACCGTCGAAAGAGCCGAGACGGCCTGAATTCGTTTCTTGCTTGTAGCAGGGCGAAAATAAAGAATTTGAAAAAAAAAAAGAATTGTGTATTTCAAACATGTGTACCAAAGCCTTTTGACCAGCAAAAAATAAAGGAAAACTATTTTTGGTCGCGAAATCGAGCGGACCGCTTTGAGCGGGACTGCCACTTAATGCTAACAGACGTACCACTAATCCAAAAACGGAAAACAGAGATATTTCAGCCGATCCACATCTGAATAAATTACAAGAAAAATATTAAACATCAAACAACATTTAACAGACCGTGCCCTATGGAATATATGAATGATCGATGTTTTAAAATATATTAAAGTGAAGTCGCTTAGCGAGTGACAACCGGACATCTCGTGAAAAGTTGCTTAAAGTTAAGGCAGGAAAGCGAGTCGGCAATTAATTTGAGCCAATGAGAAGCCAGTTGTGGTCATTTATCCGACAAGGCTGTCAAATCGGAGATAAAGCACGCGTTCTATTTTCATGTCTTTCTCGTCGCATATTTGCGTCTTGTTGTACTAGATGTGGTCGATTAGCGAGTGACAACCGGAAATTTCGTGAAAAGAGTTGCTTTTCAACTCGCTTAAAGTTATTAAAGCGAGTCAGCTCAATTGAATTGAACTCTCATTAAATTTAAGGCACGAAAGCAGGTAGCTTAAGCGGTTTGGCAATTAATTTTAGCCAATGAGAAGCCAGTTGTGGTCATTTATCAGACAAGGCTGTCAAATTGGAAAAAAAAGCGTTCTATTTTCATGCCTCTCTCGTCGCATATTTGTGTCTTGTTGTACTAAATGTGGTCCAACCAAATTGCAAAGAAACTGGAACGGTTGCATCTAAATACGAAGTATTCTCACCAAATATTGTAAGGTAGTAGGTGCCGGCGCTCTCATTGCATCAATGGTGGCGCAATTTCTGCGAAAAATAGCTCAAGATGTCTTTAATATGGCTTTGCATGCGTGGGGCCAACGCTCACGGTTTCTTTCGTTGACTATGGCTCCTGGGAAAATATGTTGTTGCTCATTTATATTAGATTCGGCATATGTGGAGGGGCCTTATTTGATTGCATTATACAATGGATTTACTTTTTCGCACAATTAACGTTAATGTCCCTTTTTTAGTAGT
This sequence comes from Cladopsammia gracilis, assembly GCA_022457155.1. NCBI lineage: Eukaryota > Metazoa > Cnidaria > Anthozoa > Scleractinia > Dendrophylliidae > Cladopsammia > Cladopsammia gracilis. The sequence continues at coordinate 435,508 of JAJGOT010000610.1, forward strand.
CATTGGAATACTGAATCATTGCTATTACGGTTTGATTTATGAAAGAGTTATTTCAATTTTAAATGGGTATTAAATGTTGAGGTGTCATGATTATGTAATAGTATGTTAGAAAGGTAAGATTTTGCCGATTAAGCTAACTAAAAAACTTTCGGCTTGATTATGCAAGAGTATGGATTTGGCTTTTGTTCTGTCGGTTTTGGAATATTGAATCATTGCCATATGAAGCACTCATCAGTCAAATATTTCAATAGTATTGCAGGAAAAAATCCAGATGATATTAAAGTTTTGAAAACAGCTCCAACTGGGAAAGCTGCTTTTCATATTAGAGGCAATACACTTTACACACGACATTCAAGTTTTCCAGTTTCAACCATGTTTGAATTTAGAAATATTGAGACAAAAAGATGCCAAAAAATTTGCAGAGCTACTTAATCGCATGAGAAAGGAAAACATACTTAACATGATATTGCCATTTTAAATCGAAGAGTTCTTAATGTAAAATCAAAAGAAAAAATTATCCTATGAATATTTCCTATTTATGTCCTACAAATGCACCAGTAGATGATCACAACAATGCTATTTATAACATTCACTTACAACCACTCATTTCACAGTCAAAAACCGTTGATGAGCCTCCACTAGTTCTAACCACTTCTGCAGTCACCGGCAAATGAATTTTAAAGCCTTCATACCGTAACCTTTACGTTCTTTATTTAGCAAGACTCCACTTTCTGTTCTACTGTAAAGTGAACTTCATCCCTGTTCATCCGTTGCTTCAATAACTAAATGTCTCGCGGAATAAAATGACATTATTGCCTTGTTCATAAAATCTTTGTCGGGTATGTACTCTTCGGAAAGATTGAACTTTCGATTTTACCCCCCCCCCCCCCCCCAATCAAGATTCTTCTTTTTTGTTAACCTCACATTCTAACGCATTAACGAGATGGCTTTAAGAGCCCTTTGATATCTGTTCTGATCTTTCTCTTGACACGCCTGTTGGTTTCTGTGTAAACCGTTATATACTTCTCTCGAAGTCTGGCTGATTTGCTGTCATTTATCTTCTTCTTCAGCTGGCGTCTCTCCTCGATAGCCTGCCACGTGTCTGGTGTAATCCACTCTTTCTTCTTTCTCGTCTTTTGCATCCCCAGACAGGTTTTACTTGCTTCATCAAATATGTTCTTCACTTGCTTCCACTGTTTATTTACAGTGTTTTTCTCCTCATCAATGCCTTGCTCGTCTATATTGCTCGTCTACTTTGGCTAAGTTTCATACTAATTCAATAAAGGAAAGTTAGTTAAACGGCCACTCAAAAATGGTCAGTGCGGCTACATGGAAACTGGAGGGAAACACCTTAAATCGGCTAATAATCATCTATAAATCAAAAATAACTTTCAACTGGTTCAATTTTGTTTATTTCAGTTCACGGCTAATCTGAAATAGTGTGACGAATTGTGTGACACATTTCAAACCTTTATAAATCGAAAGCAAAACATCGTTAAAGCCTGAAACGTTTCGTGAAATATTATAACACTGGTATGCACATACCATGTTAGAAACAGCTTTGTAGGATGTATACTTTAGATTTTTGAATTTTTATGACGTCATGTGCAAATACTCAATATGTTATTTTGTTTTGTTCTAGTATCTTTAGACGTGCAGTACTTACATTTTAAGTAATAGTTGTAAATCAAAATCAAAGTGTACACGATTCCATAATAATGAAGCAAACCATTTAAATATTTTATAAGATAAAGACAAAAATAAAGGGCTGTGTATGTGATGTAATCCTAAAATACACACAAGCCTGACTCCTCTAAACCTGATGTTTTTTGGTAATATCGAAACATTAATAATTATTAACTTAATATTAAAATTTCTTGTAATAATAAAAGGTTTTGATTTAATTCAGTCATTTTCAGGGTTAAAAATATGACCATGTTCCGTGTCTAAATGATTCCCTGTGGGAACAGTCTTGCAACTTAACAGTAAACTTGTTTGTTCAGGCTAGGATTCCATTGTTGTATTAATAGGCCTTCAACTACTATGCGCTTGTAAAAAGATGGGTCCGTGTAAAGAATTTACCTGAAAGAATGGGGATTTAACTGATAGAATGAGACAGATTCTTGCATAGATGTTGGGTGGGTTCAGAGTCATAACACAAATTTGGTCGCTCGTCAATTCACACCTCCAAACTCGTGGTCTCGCCGGTGTAATTGGCACCACAAGAACAATCCCCCGCCTTGTAGACGACAAGTGATCTGTGATAGCTGGGCTTTTAATTTGTCTTGTTTGCGAAAAGATGATGGAAATGTACTTAAATCCGGTAAACTTGAGTTCACTTTGAAAATAAACATTTTGCTAAGCCTCTCATTATTGTTGCAATAAGGAAGCTTCATAAAGATCTTTTTGCGTTCCTCAAGAAAAAAACTCAAAATGAAGGTTTTGTGTTCTGCTGACATAGTCATGTAGTGAACACTTATGTAACCGTAACTTTGTCAATGTAAGGGAACATTTCCGGTGTAACAATAGAGCTGTCAGTGTAAGGCAACATTTCCGGTGTTACAATAGAGAAATCGCAACCAATCAAAGTGAAGAACTGATGAAATAGGAAGTGGTTCTGATAATTCTCTTAGAATTCTTCATATGCTCATAACTCAAATAATATTCCATCTATTCACTTCAATTAAAGACCGAATTTCAGCTTAAGAGTAGGCTGTCAAGTTTTTCGGAATTTATCTGCCCCTACAATTACGACTCATATCATATCAGTTTGTTTACTTGTGACTGGGAGAAATTATAATTCTTCATGCTTACCTTTGAGAATTCATATCTTGAATAATATTCCATTGATTCACTCAAATTAAAGACTGGATTTCGGCTAAAGAGTAAGCAATCAAGATTTCAGAATTTATCTGCCACTAGAATTTAATTTTAGCTTGTCAAACCTATCAAGAAAGCATTAAAGCTATTCAAGACGCCAGCTGAAGAGTTGACGGTATTCTCCCCGTCATTATGCTCAACTGAGTTAAACTTATCACTGTTCCTGCCAATACATCTGCTCCCTAGAAAATGCACTCAAATCATTTGTCAAATACCATTTACTCATATGGTACACATTTTACGCTATATCAGTAGAACACATGGACCCAGTCAGGGGCCCTATTTTTATCTATAGCTGGATCTTTCAAAAAGCTATTCACGGTGTCAGAAATAGAATGCTCAGGGTATCCAACATTTAAAAAGGTTGTTTGTAATGTTTTGATTTTGCCGACAAGATCGGGAGATATGCGTTTAACGCTGTAAAGTGCACTAATAATACAAATTGTTTTCTATTTGGTGGGAATTTCTGATTTTGATTATAGGTATGTATATTTTTAATAAATTTGTAATGTTTGCCAACAGTGATTTCAACAAGCTGCGATATGACTATTCCTTCTTGAAGTCTGAATATGAACATGAACAGGTCAGTGCATTCATTTTCTAAACCTTGTTACATGTATATTTAAGTATTACTGTGCCAAAAGAAATATTTTTATTGATATGTTTTAAAGTTTTTTTTTAGATGCTCAGATACCAAGAGCTTTTATTTAAAAAATTCCAGAAATAAATTCTATTTCTGCAGAATGTTATAGCGCCGAAAATATTTTGCTTGCTAAGTTGGCACATATTAATTATAAGGCATTATCGCTTTAAAATCAACTTTTAAGAATTGAAATTCTTATTCAGAATCTCATTTCAGACAGCATTTTTTCCTGTTGCATGTTCGAATCCCAGTAAAGTGGAATAATTTTTTTCCTTTCTTTATTTTTTTAACGGAAATTTGATGAAGTCGGCAACCATAATAGAAAATCTTAATTTAACTGCCAGTACTTTATTTCTAAAATGGTGACCCAAAACATTCAACTCTAAAAATCTGTGGCGATTTTTTTTAATTAAAGTAATTTACTCCAGTGACACTGCAAGTATACCTGTATATATCATGAACTTTTGGGTGAAGAATCTTTTATTTAGAGCATTTCATATTTACGAGTTGGCTCATGGGAGCCTATGATTAGCTTCTTTATCACTTTCAAGATACCTTCAGCAATATATGTGTGGGATGTAAACAAGAAAGCTGAGTCCAATGGCACAGAACATAACTAACACCTGCTCTGTCAGTGGAAACGCGCATTTTGGATGTATCTGAATGCGTACAGTTTGGCGTACACCCTCTACACCTCTACATGGCATATTTCCTCTGTTTTTTTTTTCTGCAAACCCTTTTCTTCTTTATACATGTTTCTGTTGCCATAGCAAGACCGTTTAGCTTACATTTGTCTTTTTTTGATCAGGCCATCCTCTGCCGTAGCGATGCCTTGCTATTTCTACGGCCTAATTGGGATGGTCAATTGAGCAGTGATCCGGCATCTACGCATCTACATTCTTATCCAGTTGGGATTATCATTTTCATTTTTATTTCATGGTTGATTATACTATGCTAATTAGACACCTAAGAATTCTATGCGACAATACCCCTCTACATTATACTTACGGCCTAAAGTAAACCTGTAGTTAGGGAGTTAGCACTGACCCACAGTTAGCATATAGTGTCGTTATACCTTTTACAGACACTACAGTATACAACAATATGCCACTGCTATCGTACGACACTACGGCCGACAGTCAACCTGTATTTAGCGAGCTCCTCTTCCAATAAATCCCCAATAAATCGTGGAGACACGGTGGTCTAGTGGTTAGCGCGTCGGACTTTCAACCTGAAGGTCGGTGGTTCGAAGCCTGGACTCTGTTGTCGTGTTGTTTCCTTAGACAAGAAACTTTACTCCACACTGTCTCTCTCCACCCAGGTGTATAAATGGGTACCGGCGACAAAATGCTGGGGGTAACCCTGCGATGGACTAGCATCCCATCCAGGGGGGAGTAGCAATATTCCTAGTCGCTTCATGCTACAGAAACCGGGTTAAGCTCCGGCCGTGTGGGCCATCTGGCTCGTGTGCGACTTTACTTACGATTATACATCAATACACCACTACTATCATATGACACTACGCCTGTACGCTTCTATGACCTCCAGTCAACCTGTATTTAGCGAGCTTCTCTTCCGATAAATCCCCAATAAAGACATCACTACTATTATACAACAATAATACGCCACTACTATCATACGACACAACATCTGTATGTCTGTACAAAGGGGAGAGGAATGGTTTAGGGATTTTTAGAAATATCTTTGATTTCCCCTGTGTTTTCGGACCTTTTAGGTGTTAAAGTCTGGGCCTATGAGCGGATCTGAGCAAAAGAAACATGTCATCACTGTAATGACCGAAGTTGGACTGTAGTCTCAAAGGTCCAAGAAAGGACTCGGTCGATTGGGTTACCTTGGGACCCTAGGGTGCGAAATATGAGCAGCTGCACTTCAGACGGTTAAGGCTTTGAACGCGAGAGATCATAATACTATTTGGTATATTCTTTATTCTTTTTGTGACATTGTTAAGTTTCTATTCATCTCATCGGAACAAGGAAAGAAATAAGCCTGCCAAAGCATCTGCCGGGCAGCAACCACGACAGCGAAGGCAGCGAGAGTGGCACAAAACAATAGGATTAATGAGTGAAATCAATGCCTCTGTACGTGCATTTTACATTTTGGTATTTCCTGCAAAACAAGATCATCAAATGATCAAATCAGGTTTTGTGGAGAATGTAAAGAAATGACGGTTTTCCTTTCTCTATTTGAAATTGAAAAGTCGTCCCTACGAATTCAACAGGGAGCCAAAAATTATTGCAGATCAGGAAAGTTAACCTGCATTAAAATGCCTTGCGAGGTGGTTCCAAACAACCTTAAATCTTGTTAAAAAAAATATGTTGTTGTTTAATGAATTTCCTTGGGAACCGCTTATAACATGGTTTAAATTTGGTGAATGCCAAAAATATACGGCCGCATCAGGAATTTTGTTAAACCAGTTATTTAAATTTTAATGAATTAATTGCAAACAACCAGGTTAACTACTTTAGTGTGGCCGCATCCATTTTTGTGTCTACTGGTTGCGTAGCAACCATAGACACTATCCTAAAACCTATGTAAGTCCGTAATGTAACAATGGAATATTCGGAGAGTTTTTCGGACAGTGTTCGAATCTCCGGAGAGATCTTCGAATAGTTGACAATGGCGATCGACAATAGTCGGCGAGGTCGTGGCAATCGGTCGTTGTAGGTCAGTCATCGGCAGTTTACATGATTCTTTGTCAGTTTCGACTCACTATCGACTGAAACATTGAAGATACGCTACGTCCATTGATTCGCTTTTGCTTTGTACGTCAATTTCTTTTAAAGAATGTTTTTATTGACCCTGTATGGAAAGTTTCCAGAAGAATGACCATCAATAAATCAAAGTGTTTGTTTCGCGGACATTATGGAATGACTTTATATGCAACTTAGTGGCTCTAAGTTCTTTGGCGTTTCATGACCGTTTTAAGGACTTAAATAATTGTTCTATGAGAAAAACAAATCTCTTTCGGGAGATAAATAATTCCAGCAGTGGGACAAAAATACCTCCTTTCGGAAACAAACAATCTCAGCAATGGGACAAGAAACCTTCTTCGGGAGACAAGCAATCCAGTCTACATTCAGCCCGTCATTCATGCAGATTCATGAAAAGGGAAAAATTATATCCGTGGTCCATAAAATTATCCTTGCCTGTGACCCGTTAGCCTGCGTGGCAGGCCTGTGATTTACACATTTTATCTGCCGTGATTCGTGATTACGAAAATGAGGATCCTTGAAACTGTTCAGATAGTAGACGTTGCACCAAATATTAGCCCTATAAACGTGACCTTTTGCTCGATCTATAAACATATCAATATGTTGTGAAACACGACACGTTCTACCTACCTACCTACCTACCTACCTATAGTACATGTTTTTTTTTGTTAGTACAACACATAACAGGATTGTCCATCTTCTGATCTTGTGAGACTGCAATTTTTCGATGGGGAGGCCCGGGAGGAGGCATACCACCACACCCCCCTATAAAAAGCTCATATCACTTATTTCTGACCATCTGGATTGCATAAAATTATATCTATAACCATAATCAGAAATGGAGTTAGTTCTTCTTGTTATTCGTAGCAGTCTAACAACTTCAAAACATTGCCTAAGTAGAATAGAAACATCTGAGGCAACATCACGAGTTTTAAAAACGTGATTCACGAAATGCATTTTCAGAACTCTGTAAACAGTGAAACTAAGAGAAAAAACGACTGCGAGTCATGATCGGTATACCCTCTTCACCACCCTGTATTCTGGGCTTAATTTTCAATTCCTGAACATTCCAAGTTTACCACCAGTAGACACATGTAGTCGTGGACTGCCTATTTTTACTCATGCGCGTAGCGGCATGAGTTATAAAATGGCTGTTTTTCTTATTATTATTTTTTCTTTTTTTGCGTGTCACGATTTTGCATGCAAATTTATGCATGCACATTTTAAATTGTGCTCTTCCGGTTCTTAGCTTTGCCATTTACACGTCCTGTTTAGTGACTTCTGGCTACTTTCACTTCCGGTAAAACACCGTTACTGAAGCGTCACGACAGCGTCTCTTACAACCCTACTTACACCAGTAGCCACGCAGCTCTTTAGAACCTCTAATTTCATTGGGCCTGTATACCACGCAGCTCTATTGTTTTTAGGTCTAGGGTCTATTGTTAGCCATTGTTGTGTTGTTTGTTCTATTATTTTCTCAGCTAATCAGAGAAGACCTTGTAAGAGCTGCGTACCGCCCTTACACAACTAATGTTCACGTTAGGTATATATAAGACGTAGAAAAATCACTGGCTTCATTGTGGTACAGCCTTCATTTACAAAACATTCAATAGTAAACAACGTGGTTTGCAGGAACGATGACTGAATGAAAGGATAAACTCTTCTCCATGTCGGACATCTTCTTATCATGTTTAATATTATATATATCATAAAACTTTCTTACGCATGCACATGAGTATAGGCTGCTTGCAGCCTCTTGTTAAGATCTGTTTCGAAAACGCCGACTTTTAATTCAAATTCCATCGAAGATTAAATAACGCAAACTTGCGGAGTTTTTGGCCCTATTTTGTTTAAATTATGATGGTGTGATTAGCGCGTGCATAGCACAGTTCGATGTAAACAAAACGTTAAAAGAAACAGATTTAAAGCCATCTTATAGTTAACTCAACAGAAAGGAACGTTGTATTGAATACAGTGTTGTTTGACATAAAAACGTGACAAAGTAATCAAAACTTGCGCCCTTCATTTGAAGATAATTAAAAGTTTTTGCTTTTTACGCAAGGAAAATAACCCATTAAATTGCTAAGGGAAATATTTTTCCCGTGAAACAACAGGAAATGACGTCAAATGAATCTTATTAAATACTATTTTCTTGCGACGAGTGTTAGTCATGTTTAGCATGTCTATTTTTATACTACTATTTATTTACTTATTTCAATCAGGGATTGGGAGAGAATAACCTCCTTTGACAATTAATCTTATTCTAGGGAATAGACCCTATTGATAAGCGGTGGCCGATTTATTATTCTTTTATATTCGTGCTGATCAGCCCAACTAGAATCTCCATAAGTTTATGTTTAAAAACAAAAAGCGAACCATTTACAGCGCATAGAGGCCAAAATGTCTTCGATGAAAGAAATCATGAAACGACTGAATTTGAGCACGTTTTACAAACAATTCTCCAAAACTAACAAGAACACAAAGAAAAAGTCAATCACAGATTGATATCAACATAAATTCCCATCGAAAAATGTAATTTGTTTTACCTTTATGAAATTCTTTACATCTCCGCTTCTTCAGTTCTGAAATCCGAAGTAAGAAACATCTCTGCTCCGCATTTTTATCTTCAAATGAAGGGCGAAAGTTTTGATTACTTTGTCACGTTTTTATGTCAAACAACACTGTATTCAATACAACGTTCCTTTCTGTTGAGTTAACTATAAGATGGCTTTAAATCTGTTTCTTTTAACGTTTTGTTTACATCGAACTGTGCTATGCACGCTAATCACACCATCATAATTTAAACAAAATAGGGCCAAAAACTCCGCAAGTTTGCGTTATTTAATCTTCGATGGAATTTGAATTAAAAGTCGGCGTTTTCGAAAACAGATCTTAACAAGAGGCTGCAAGCAGCCTATACTCATGCGCATGCGTAAGAAAGTTTTATGATATATATATGTGACCCTCCATATGAAAACACGTCTTATCGAACATTGCAATTTAGGTCAAAAGGGTTTGCAAAGGGTTTGAAAAGGGTTTCCAAAGGGTTTGTGAAACATTTACGGTTTGGCAGATTAATGAAAAAGGGACAAAAGTTGTTAACAAAATTTTGTGGACTTTTGTCCGGGGGGGGAGGGGGGGGTTCTTCTTTCTTCTTTGTAAATGGTTTGAACCCAGGAGTATCAGTAGTCTGTTGTTTGTGATCGTCCGAGTGAGTGTAGTTCTGAAAAGAACTGTTGTTGTTGACAATGACGGACGTTTCGACAACCTGAGCGGAAGTCATCTTCAGAGACATGTGAATTGTGAATGGTCAGTTGATGTTATATACGTCTGGTTATAACTGTCATTGGTCAGTTTAGCCGTGATGTTATTGGCTGTAGAGACTCAAGTCAGTGATAGGTGCGTTTCGATCCGTGTATTGTCAGTGTAATTTCTGTAGTCATATTGTTAGTCAAATTTGTCAGTGAGTTCAGTCTATTGTTCGTCTGTTTTGTTGACAAGTTGTTTGTAAGCCGCAGGTAGCTGTTGGCATCTGTTCTTCTTTATAAAAGCTATATTAGTGTATTGAGGATATGGTTGGTTAAACCGGTTAGGATTTCAAGAAGGGCGTCACATACTGCCACTAAAATTTTTGGGGAGCACCCCCAGACCTATTGTTAATTTCCCTAGGGTATTGGGATGTCAGAACTTGTCATGAACTTGTCATATCTCACATTACGTTACCGCAAAGGTATTAGTCCTTCTTAAATTTCAATATCTCACGTTACCTAGCAGTTTCAATCATTTGTCGTAAAGCCATTATAGCTGCTTTAAAAGGGTAAAAATAGGTCAAATGCGTTTTCTTGGGAAACGTAGTTTGAAATTTCACGGTATATTTTACTAATGGAGACGTTTTAAAAAAGTTAAATGGGACAGGAAAGTTTGTGTTTTAATATGAACGGTATGGCAGAGCAAAATAGCATGATTTTTGCGTTTTTTCTATTCATTTCTATTACGGTTTGATTGTGCAATAGTATAGGAAAGACGTCATAGTTTTGTTGATTTTTTGGCTTATAATGATGATGGTTGAATGGAATTGCGGCAAGCGTGCAATGGCGAAAATTTTTACGTCTTTTGCGTACTGTTGCATAATGAAACCATAATAGCAATGATTAATTGTTGTAAAATAGCACAAAAGCGAAAGCGCGAGCAGTCCGCCGGCTTTGTTTCAAAGCCACGGGCTACAAGCACATCGAGAACGGCATTCATGTCGTCGAATTTGTATAACAGTAGTGATATCTTTATTGGGGATTTATTGGAAGAGGAGCTCTCTAAATACAGGTTGATTGTCGGCTGCAGAGGCGTACAGGCATAGTGTCGTGTGATAGTAGTCGCGTACTGTTGATGGATTCATGGTAATAAAAAACAGTGTGCTATCAAACAAAATTTGCATGAAACGAAATTGTGTATTTCATTCCCGATTTGGTCTTGAAATCACAATGCGGTTTTAATGGATGCATCATGCTTTTATTTAAAAAATTCTTTAGCAATTTAGAGCAATAATCACTGAAGTTTTGAAAATTACAAAAACAGGATCTCCTGAATGCGATTACATCAATATACTTTTTTCATTACCTGAATATTTAGGCCTTCAAAAAGTTAATGGAAATCTAGTTAGGAGGTGGGTCTAGCAGGGCCGGGAAATCTGGGTGGGGAGAAGGGGTAAAAAAATCTTGCCATCTAGTTTCAGTAGCAAGAAGTGACTGAGAGGATTACTATTCCCCCCTCGATGAGATGCTAGTCCATTGCAAGGTTCCCTGCCAGCATTATGTTGCCAGTACCCATTTATACACCTGGGTGGAGAGAGACAGCGTGGAGCAAACTTTCTTGTCTCAGGAAACAACATGACGAAAATTACCAGGTTCAAACCACCGACCTTCAGATTGAAAGTTTGACGTGCTAACCACTAAACCACAGCATCTTCACATTAATTTTGTAAGCCTTAAGTCTATCTCAAACCAGCCACTTTTTGCATTTTATTATCTTTTTTATTCTAATTACATTTTGCATATTATACATTTTTTTGTATCTTGTTTTATTACATTTTGAGAGATAATAGACCAAGATTAAACTGCAGTTTAGTTTTATATTCAAATGGGTAAAAAAATTGTGAATGAAGGTTTAGAGCTGTTAAATGTTGCACAAAGGAGATGGAAACACCTCATCCAACAGACAGGGACATAATGTGAGTGGTTTGTTTGTTGCACTGATGGCCATGCGGTCAAAATTATCCTGGACATCATATTATGGTGTAAATAAATTTTCTCGTTATATGTGTCATGGTGATTTTAATTTAATTAATATTTCTTCTTTTCATCAAATTGTAGGCTCAACACAAACAGATTGTGGAGGAGATGAAAGTCCATCAAGACATGGAGGTACATTTTAAACTGTCACTAGATAGATAATCTGTGGATTGAATGAGTGTGCTATATATTTTTATTATTATAGGCCTTGGCCTATCGTGTTTCCTACCCTATATTGCTTATACCAACAGTCTGCTTTATTGCTTTCCTTTTTATCTTGTTAATGTGCATGCGCGCAAACGAGATATCAGTATCAGTATAAAAAAGGGACAAAAGTTGTCAACAAAGTTTTGTTGTTAACTTTTGTGGACTTTAGAACCTATTTAGAACCTAGGGCATTGACGATATGGTTGGTTAAACTGGTTAGGATTTCAAGAAAGCCATCACATACTGCCACTAAATTTTTTTGGGAGTACCCCCAGACGTAATTTCCCTAGGGTATTGGGATGTCATGAACTTGTCATAATTATCTCACGCTACGTCACCACAAAGGTATTAAAGTTCTTATTCAGTTTTGATATCTCACGTTGCCTACATTATCAATCTTTCATATTTGTTTTTAATTGGATGTGTCTGAGACATTCTACGCTCTTTGCATCTTATGCTTTTTGTTTCCTGTCGAGTTGCACTTGGGCTTCTTTTATTGTTTCTGTCTTATTCATCATGACTGTTGTAGTATCTTTTTTCCGCTTTTTTGAGGTTTATAGCAGAGTTGTTTTTCAACTCTTTTAGAGCTATGACCTCATCATCTGACAGATTGTTTCTTATCTAGGATTTATTAACCACAGAAACAATAAAATCTACACATGTTAAATAAGAAAACACACAACTTCATTCATAACGGACAATACACTCCTAAAACCAAAAAATATCAACAGTTTTTTCCAAGAATTAACTTCAAATAGCAATCAAATACAAACCACTCGATTTCTTAGACTCAAAAACATCCATTTAATCCCAGATAGTTACCAAACACATGATACCGGAAATTGAAAACTCTTGACTTTCAAATAAAAAAAGTCAGAACTACTATATATTTGCAAATAACCCATTTATAACATTAACTTATGCAGCCATTTCTTTTTCAACTCTCCACATAAGAAAAATCAATGTCCGCTTCATTTTCCCAAAAAATTCACATCGCTGTCGATAACAAGATAGAACTGCGTTAAATCTTTCCTTTAACAAGAATTGACAACTACTTAATTAGCCCATTTAGCACTAACAGACATACCGCTAATTGAAAAACGGAAAACACAGATATTTCAGCCCACCCACAACTGAAAAAGTTACAAGGAAATATTAAACATTAAACAACATTTAACAGACCAATCTTAAAGTGCCCCTGTGATCAAATTTTTGATATTGATTTTTTTACATTTTCGTGTACAATAATATTAGACTTTCTTACTCATCTTGCCAAATTTCAATTCATTACCAACATCAGAAGTCATTTTATGTTAACATTTTTTCCCGAGAATTTACGGCCGCCATTAATCAACCTTGTTCCAAGGCTTGGTTGTGAATGGGAGATAGTGACGTCAAAGACTCAAACATACCTCACGGGTTGAAAATATTATAATAACAATAAGTATTGAAAATCACGGGAAAAGCAACAAAAACTTTGGACTTGTTCTTCGTGCAATTTTCCATGCTGATTGTTATTATAATTTCAACCCGTGAGGTATGTTTGAGTCTTTGACGTCACTTACTCCCATTTGCAACCAAGCCTTGGAACATGGTTGATTAATGGCGGCCGTAAATTCTCGGAAATAAATGTTAAAATAAAATGACTTCTGATGTTCGTAACGAATTAAAATTTGGCAAGATGAGTAAGAAAGTCTAATTGTACTCGAAAATGTTAAAAAATCAAAATAAAAAATTTGATCACAGGGGCACTTTAAACAATTTTTTCAATGTCGCCAACCCTAAATGCTATTTCCAACAACCAATCTCTTTAAATTCTAATTCATCTTTATTTTGTTTCAACATACCAATTTAAAGTTATCCTTATAAAAACACAGACCTAGGGATTGTCTTATCAAACATGTCAATCAAAACATAAAAGTATCTCAGCAAAAATTAAAAAAAGCTATCAGTCGCCAGCAAAACACAATGATTTCCCTCAACACAAAATAGCCAATAAGAGTACAATGTTCTTACTTAAAACGATTTACACCTTTTCAGTTGAAAAACAAAAGAGAGTAATCACTTCTTTTTCAGTGCAAGCTGTAAATCTAATTAATCATCGACAATCGCACGAAAAAGTGCTCTTCAAACACCATAAAGAATGTATTTCTTGGATACCAAAAACAAAATAATAAACTAAAACCTTAAAGCTTTTAACAATAATATGAATAATTTCGGCACTTTCTCTTGAGAAAAAAAAGCTGAAAACGTTATTATAGTAACCCCATTGACTAACTATAAGATGCCATATGTGCAATCTGACGCTTTATCTTTCACGCAATCGGCACAGTGTTTTATCGCCCAAACAGACATATGCTTTTCTCATGACCAATTGAAGCAACACTACAGCTATCCTTATCACAACAAACAACAACAAACAAAATTCAACACACCCAAATCTATTTCGCTGCATCTAAGACTTTCTTAGGTCTAACATTTTGAAACTGATAACTAGTACTAATCACGGATTAAGGGAGTGCGTTCGACCTTTTTGATACACTTTTTTTCAGTGGCCGGTAAAATACGACTCTTCAACTTATATTTCAAAGCCTGAATTGGATCGCGTGCGCAACAATGCGGCATTTCACTCAATGGATGTAGTGTAGACATAGTGTAATGACCGCCCAGCAAGGCATTTTGATCAATAGCTGACACAACGGGTCATTTTGCTCAATACCTGCCAAGAACAACGACGGGATTAGAAAGTGTTCTCCTTTCAGTCGAACACAATGATGCTTGTAGCTCAAAGGCCTTTTCAATTTTATTGCAATGATCTGTTGAAAAAGAACTAGTGCTAAAGTGGCTATACATATAAACTCATGAAACTTCAGGAGGCTTCGAAATCTTATCATATCTTAGATGACACGCACTTTTTTGCGTTTCTAAATAATAAAAAAATATATAGTCACGCCTATTTTAAAGAACATTGTAATTGCATTTCTGTAATGCCTCAACTGAAAAAAAAATTCACTTACAAGCACTGATTTCAGACTTAAAAACCGTTGATGAGCCTCCACTACTTCTGACCACTTTTGCAGTTCACAAATGAATTTTAAAGCCTTTATACCTTACCCTTTACATTAGCAAGACTCCAGTTTTTGTTCTAAAGTGAACCTCATCAGTTGCTCCCATAACTCAATGCCTCACGGAATAATATGACATTATTGTGTTGTACATAAAATCTTTGCCGCGTATGTACTCTTCGGAAAGATTGAATGTTCAATTCCCCCCCCCTCACCCCAGACACTGAAGCTGCAGTGTATCTATTGGAATCAAGGCACTCTAGGCTCTCAAATCTTCACAATTACTCAAACTCAACTTCACGAAGACAAACACATACATGAAATGACAACATATACCTTTCACAAACCCATAACCAGCCAACAATACAAATTATCTACACTCTAACAGAAATACACACACCAAAATAAGTCGTGTTAACGATACAACTTCTGCCCCCTTCCATTTGCCGTCTAACATAAATCCATCCTAACTGCAAAACCACATAACGAAGTCTCTATAGGCCTGTCATGAACCTTTCAATCGTAGAAAAAATAAAAAGTTCACCACCACAATGCCACACGTGACTGACAAATGACCATTTTTTCCAGCCATTTTTCGTCAAATTTGTTTTTAAGTGGATGTGTCCAAGACTGAGTAAAACATTATGAAACTGATGTACTGTATTTTTCTTTTTGTGTTTGTCAAAAATCCTTACGTTTAATTTTAAAGAAATATTGAACTGTGTCAGTGTGAAAACATAAGCTTACCACAATAATTATTGCGTTATGCGTTAGCATTTCTTATTCACAGGTTGGCTATGACCTAATATAATCAAGTTGAAGTTTCCCCTCAGTCAAATACATGAACATTATTTACAGTCACACTCAAGACTCTTTTGTTACTCACAACTTTTATTGATTTCCTGGCTGCTAAAAGAGCTCTTGTCCTTACGCTGGCTATAATAAACACAAGCAACAGGTCGAGTTACTTTGGTCTAAAAAGTAATAGTAAGATTTCCACTTTATTTCTCTTATCGCAAGTGTCGAAAACTGACGCTTTGTCATTGCGTGATGTTCACTGGCATTCGATTACCAATGTGCTGTGTCAAAATTAGTACCTATTCCATTAAAAACCAATTAGTGATTGTGACATTAAGGACATCTATAACAAATACTACCAGAAATAATGCGCCATTTGATTTATCTTCATGGTCTTCGTTGTTTATTGTTTACATTTTTCACTTTGCTGCCGTTTAAAATTCAGCTCACTGAAGTTCACAAAGTACTGATTATTTATGGGAAATTTTTGTCCGTATTAGAGAGGTTAAAACCAGGAATCTGGCCGCCATTTGGCCGCCCCCATTGCTTTTTTCAGGGGCTCATTTCCACCAGAAATTCCTTCGAAATCATCTCCATAATCTCTGATTACTGCTGGTAAGGTAGTGATATAACTTGTCATTAACCAGTGGTAGTTAACATGTTTATTTTAAGAAATAGTTTTGTGACAGAAGGCTTCATCACCAAGCTGCAAAGTTGTGTGACATTTTTTGTTTGGTTTAAAGATAATGTCACTCAAGAAAGAGAAAGATTCCTTAATGCAGAAGTTGCAGCAAGAGGGTCCTTCAGATGTACAAAGAACAAGAGGGCTGCAAAGAGAGAATGCACAGGTTTGTCTTGGTTGTCATTGTACATAACTTGCATAACTATGTAGGTCTTGTTTTGCACTAGATCTGGATAGTTCAGTATTATAGTAATAAAATAGGTGGCATGACGTAGTTGTTTAGTGTATTTCTGACTTAGGAGCTTTATTACAGTTTATTTCAAGTACATATCCAATCAATAACATCGGGGACTGGAGCGAGATGGTCTAGATGGGAAGACATGCTTTTCTGTAGCAGCATCTCTTTGTCCCTGAAAAAGCTTGAAAATCTAATTTTGAAAGTCCGCAACATGGTAGAATGAAACAAGGTACATTGAACGACTGTCAGTGTCAGGCAAAGAAGTCAAATAAGCAGTGCATCCAGCGAAGACAATTCACTGGCAGCAAAGCTGGAACAATGATATGGAAACGTTTATAATATTGTAATAACTGGACTTGTACCTGTCAAACAACAGTAGAATTTAGCCCCGCATCAAATTTTAAGTATTTTGAGAAGTTGCCAAAGTTAGGGAAATTTTGCATTTTTCATACTAAAAAAATATCAAATTTGAAGAAAACATTTTGAGACCAAACGAAATGTGTTCTTAAAGTTACTAGACAAAGACTGTAATTCACATGCAAGATTTGAGGAAAATCTGTTTCATGACTAATTTTGATTATGAGGATCTTAGGGAGACAGCAATAGAGCAAAATGTTCAAAATGTTCGACAAAATAAATGCTTTGCTGGAGGGATGCTATCGAACTTAAGACGGTCATCCAATTTTCTTGCGGCACAAAAATAAAACAAATAATTCAGCAAACCCCAAATTGTTTTGTTTGGCAAACTTGATCTCTAAAAACACAACCCTTTTTATGCTTTGATTCCTTTGGTCAAAATACTCAAAAGTTTGAAAAAAGGCTGCTTTTCCACTATAATAATTACATTTTCAGGCTAAGAAAAATATTTTTTCAACAGCTGCTTGAAGCGATTTGTTAAAACATACAACAGCATGAGATTTCGCCAAATGACAAGACTGCGTCGTTCTTAGACACAAAAAAAAATGAGTTAAAATTCTGAAAAAGCCCTCATTAAAAATTCTAAGCTTTGCCACCACTTTCAAAACAACAATTTTTAGCCAAAAAGAACTCTCCGAGTATTACAGTCGGACTTTTAGTGTCACTATAAACCAATTCAACTTCAACATCAATAGCCCAGGTGATGCTTACTCTTTCTTTTCAACAGTGTTGATCCTTTTGTTTGTCGATCAACTGCTGCTTTTGTTTTTGAATGCATGACATGTAGAGCCAACACGTAAGATCTCTGGTTAATGTCATTGCTATTTATACTTCAATTTTAATGTTAGTTAATTATTTTTTAGGTAATCCATGTATACGAATGGGAATAACAAAATAAATTGTTGTTGACTATGACTGAAACTGATCTGGTCACATCTGCAACACTGCACTACACTAAGTCGTGCTATGAGAATGTATTATGTTGTGGTTTAATTTTATCCTTGGTTCAAATTTTATTTTCCTTTGTTTAAAACTCATTATCATACATTACCATAGCCAAAAACAAAGGGAAATAAAATTTGAACCAAGGATAAAATTGAACCACAGCATATGCATAATCCCCATCCAGTGTGAAGATCTATCGCAGCCTGAAGACGGGTTTCATTCAATGGAAAGCTAACAAGCCAAACAACACTAGCTACAAAAAATGGACATAATTTGAATTGTTAAAGTGATCTTGACAAATATCGATCGTTGTTCATTGTTATTTAGACGCAAAATGGACATCAAATTGACAAAGCAACATTGAAAAATATATGAAAATCAACCACTTTGGACTAAGTCTCATGAATGGTATAACAATTTTAATAGTAGTACTCGATCTGAAATTAATACAATATGATACATTGTTACAAATAAACGCATTATTCGAACTAAACGGCGGGTCTTGACAAACTGCGAGCCAGCGAGTCATGCGAGGCAACTGTTCCCAGTCCCTTTCATACATTAGTTCCTTCACCCTTCGGGCAGTTCGCTCAGTTCACACGAGCTTTCGCTTTCCTTCGATTATCCTATTCTTAGCATAGCAGGAAATAGCAAGGGTGACAGGCCGCACAATCTCTACCAGTGTGAAACATATGAGAACCTTTACATTTTTGCTCTAACGAGTGTATCTTTTAAAGATTTTCCTTTAAAAATATAATATAATAGATATAATATAATAGATATCATAGGTTGTTCTTTAAAAATTTGCCGTAAAAGTGGTTGGTTTTGTATATGGTGCCATTTTCTCATTAAAACTTGTTTGATGTTTGGCACTGATGGTTGGTATTGTGTTACAAAAGGCAAAATGTCTTTTCGAGTTTGTTTATCTTGTTTAAGCACCAATTCCCTTTCTGCGAATTTTATTTCTGATAGGAATTTTTTCTACCAGGTTATTTGGGTAGCCTCTAGTCAGCAAGCGTTTTTTAAATTTTGAAAAATTTTCCTGAAAAGTGGTTTTTGAAGAATTAGTTCGTAGGAGCCTCAGGGCTTCGCCCTTCACGAATCCTATTTTAACACTTGGCAGGTGACAAGAGGTAAAATGTGTATATTGAAACGTTTCCGTTGGCTTAAAATGTGTTTTTATATCAAGGAATTAGATTGTTCCTTGAATCTTTCGCCTTTGTATATAACTATCCAGAAATGCCGTTTCAATGTCTGAGATTTCAGCCGTATTTAATTTGATTGTAGGCTTGTTCGATGAATTGTACAATATCTGGTTTCCTGATGTCCCATAGTGAGAATATATCGTCAATGTAACGTTTCATTCTACCTCGCCAAGCTCGTACGAAGGAAAATTATTTTCCTTCTACAGAACGCTGAAGCATAAACACACGCTACAACAATGTAAAGGCAGGCAGTGTGCGAACACTTGCCCGACGGTATTTTAATAACAATCTCAAAGGAAAATTTTACAATCATAGAATAGACAAAAGGAAAAGGCACAACAATGTAAAGGCAGAGCAGTGTGCGAACACTTGCCTGAGAAAAGGAGACACACTATCGATTACGTATTAAAGCCTATCACAATATAGAAAAAACGCAAAGCGAAATAAAGAAAAAACTCAAGCCTAACAAGAGGTAACATGTTCAGTCAACAGTAATCTGCTTTCGATAGAATCTTTAACATACATGTTTTTCGCCTCAACAGATTTCCAGCGACCGTGGAGCATAATATAAGTAACCTATCTGAGCAATCCGATCTAGAAAGCTTATTCACAATAAAGGCTGCCCCGCCAGACCTAAGACTATGAGTGCTAAAACCTTTGGAATCCGCGCCTATAGCTGACAAGGCCTCCTTAAGCAATTCCCTAGCCCTCGTATAACTTAACCTATTCGAACATAGTACGTAACCATTAAGTTTCTTAGAGAATCTTACTGCGCTAAAGATGTAAGCTGTGGTATTACTAACAAAACCAGAGGAGGCAAGAAAACGACAAAAAAGGGCATGAGGACAAGCAACACCCCCGGTCTTGGAAATAAAAACCTTGTTGCCCTCCTGGTATTGATCGGTTTTTGCTAGACTTCACAAAAATCTCCAAGTAGTCGTCCTGAACAGAAACGTCCAAAAAGCGCAAATCTAATAATTCATTAATCCTAAAGAGACCATAGAAACCTAAAACAAACAGTAAAGCTGAACGTAAATCCTTGAGACTACTATCCCTCTGAGCAAATGTGGAACATATGGAACAAATCATATCAGGCATAACAGGCTCTTTCTTACAAACAGGTCTCCTAAATAAGCGCTTACTAGACTCTACAATATTGCGTGAAATAGCGTTGTCAACTGGGTTACCCTGAGAAGGATGTGGAATAATATCATGTACCCAATTCAAGGCGGAAAAAACCGAGGAGAGAACCGCATAAGAACTTTTAGTGTCGTGAAGAAACGAAAAATATTCTAATAGTAACAAACTATTGCATGGAAGGATAAGAGCAATACCCTTTGACTCTAAATAGGCACGAAAACCCCTATAATGAGAAACATAACTCTTCGCGGTCAAGCTAGCCCTTGACGATAACAACTGTCATACAATCCTTTCTCTCTGCATCCGATGTACCTTGCCCCAGGACGAAGCCTTCAACAAATCCTGGGAAAGAAAAAAGACGAAAAAAGACAAACATAGTAAAAGGAAGAGAAAACAAAAAATATCGATATCTGCAAACAGAAGCATGCACAGACAAACAAATGGAAAAAACCAACCTCTACGCAAGGTTGGACATATAGAGAGAAAATCCAACAACATTGGCCTAAAACCGGCCGAGAAAAAACTGTCAACCGACGTGATAAAGCCACCCGGCTAAAAAACAGGGGCCAACATGGGCGAAAAAACTACAGAGCCATCCGGCAACAAACAAACAAGGCCATCCGGCAAAAATAACTAAAAAACAAGCCGAACAGCAACAACGTGGCCATTCCATGACGGGGAGCCCAAAAGGGAATTGGTGTTACGCCCCTGCCGTAGGGCCGAGGTGCCTTTGAAAAACTGGTAACCAACCACAAAACCCCAAAACTCCCTAACCAAAAGGGGCCAAAAAGAAGAAGAAGGCCAATATGGCAAGACTAATGTACCCTGAGCCTTGGAGAGGAACATAAACCTAAGCACCTTAGAGAGGAGAACGACTGGGGGTACCACCCAACAGTTTTCATTCTGCCATACCTGATAAAATGCATCCACCCCGGAGGAGCCAGGATTCCAAAACCTAGAATAAAATCTAGGAACCTTGTTGTTGTAAAAAGTGGCAAAACAGTCTATGGTGTGGGGCCCCTAACGAGTGTCCAATAAACGGAAAATCTCAGGCGCAACCTCCCAATCATCGTAATCAATAACCTTACTCAAATAGTCCGCCTTCTCATTCAAGGAGCGTGGGACCCACTCAATCTCCAGGCAAATGTGATGGTTAAAACAAAAGGAGAAAATGTCAGAAGCCATTTCATGAAGGTCAAACTTCATACTCCCAACCTGAACAATCCTTGCCGCTGCTTGACTGTCGGTGAACCATTTCACCCTGGAATTGAAAAGAGACGTACTCAGTGAATGCAAAACAAAACGGATGGCCGCTAATTCCCAATAGGTTGAACTCTGAGCTCGTTCCGCAGAAGTGAGCATCCTATGAGCATAAATGTCTTGCTCAAGGACATGACCGCCACAGGCAAAGTCACTGGCATCCGAGAAAACTCAACAAAATCGTCATAAGGTCCAGGCGCAACCTCAACATGGGTAAATTTGACATCGTCAATTCGATTTGCTGCTTGACTGATTTCCTTGGGAACTGACAAAGGTACTTTTGACTGAAGGCCTGAAGCTTGCAGGCTTGTATCCACACCCGAAACGTCCACATTCGGCACTCCAATGCCCCTGTCTTCCGCAGCGAAAGCAGGTGTCAGTTGAAGAAGGGAGTCGACGGCCTGAAAAAAGAAACAGGATAAAAAAAGGGGAAGAAGGAAAAGTAGAAAAAAGGACTAAAAAACATAAAACAGATAAAAATATACAAACTCTATTAAATATGCACACAAATAAAACTTAAAAAAAGCCAAACTACCGTCGAGTAGTGATGCATGTGATGACAACCTTGACGCTAAAACCTCCTTATATCCCTTAGTGGGGTCTCAAGAGACCCCACGCGCTAACGGCGCTAACACAATGTGTTAGCTGGCATGCATAGCATGCTCACGCTGAACTTCCGAAGGAAAATACATTTTCATTCTACCTCGCCAAGCTCGTACGAAGGAAACAATGTAAAGGCAGGCAGTGTGCGAACACTTGCCTACAACGTGACATTCAAAGAAGGGGGAACGAAATACCTCGAAAAAGGTGCCTATCGTCATTAGAAGTACTGGCACGCATCCGAGAAGCGCCAAAGGACGAGCTTCTATCTCTGTCCGCTCTCTTCGGAACATTTTCCTTCTTCTTTTTGAGCGCTCGCTGCTGTGCTTTTCTGATCCTCTTTTCGTCTTCGGAATCGCTCGCTAGCTCTTCCGCCTGATACTCTTTAACTGCAAGCCAACCCGCTTCGCTTTTGTCGGCAAGTTTGATGATTTTCTATCGACGCTTGAGACTTTTGTCCAAGTCTGCTAGCTTCTCCTGCGCTCGGTCGACGTCTTGGACTGCCAAGAAGTTTTTAGCTTCGTCCAGAGTACCTGCAAGTTCTGAATTAAACAGAAATTGGTCCTTGTTTCCAGCAAACTTGAGTTTCTCCGCTTCAGCGACTCTGGTTAGCTTTTGCGTCTCCGACGAAGAACGGGAAACGAGCCCGGACGAAATAGATTCCACCTTCTCGTCAAGATAACTCTTGAACCGCTTGAATACTGCGTCCACCGGAGCACTATCGGCGCTTTTAGAAGACGATTCCCGTTCCGGCGAAGACGGCATAACGAAACCAGCAAACTAAAAAAGCCAAACTACCGTCGAGTAGTGATGCACGTGATGACAACCTTGACGCTAAAACCTCCTTATATCCCTTAGTGGGGTCTCAAGAGACCCCACGCGCTAACGGCGCTAACACAATGTGTTAGCTGGCATGCATAGCATGCTCACGCTGAACTTCCGAAGGAAAATACATTTTCCAAACTGTGGGTTCTCAAAATTCTCAAAACTAGTACTATATGTCAGAGACCGGAAGGAGAATTTGTAGTGTTCGCATCAGTTGGCATCAGGGCTTTATGTAAAAAGATCCACCATCCAGCCACAAGGAAACCGATAACTGCTTAGTATTTTTATAACTTCAAGGAGTGCGGCAATCTTTAGAATAGTTACATTAAAATTTAAAAAAAGTTATTTTATACTGGCTCGCATGGCTCGCTTGGCTCACAGTTGACTCGCATGACTCGCATGTTGACTCGCATGGCTCGCTGACTCGCTGGCTCGCATATTA
Source organism: Cladopsammia gracilis (assembly GCA_022457155.1). Lineage (NCBI taxonomy): Eukaryota > Metazoa > Cnidaria > Anthozoa > Scleractinia > Dendrophylliidae > Cladopsammia > Cladopsammia gracilis. The sequence goes on from JAJGOT010000610.1 coordinate 458,872, forward strand.
TACACACTCCTAAACGGCGACCACAGTCAACAATACTGCGAGTCATGTTTGTTCAAAAATCAATTAAAAAGCTATAAAACTACAAAATAATGTACAATATGTCACCCAAATCAATAAGGATAACTTATTTCGTGATGGGATTCCAGAATTATCCTTAGGGTTCAAAACTGGACAGCTAAATTCTAATACTGAAAAGCGACAATCCTAAACTGATGGTTTTTCCTAACATAAATAATCACAAGAAATAAAATGTCATTTCCTTTGCAATACAATCATAATAAAAAGTTATGACATGTCTGACATTTATTTTAAGTTTAAAACTGTCACGCAAAAGTTCTTCAAGACACAAACATAGTTTTCATAACATATAAGACTTTAGCTTACATTGTTAACCTGATGGCGCTATAAGTCTTACTTAATAGGACTGACCTTTGGTTTACGAAAAAGCTACAACTATATTTACTCTGTTTTTACTCAAAAGTCATGTGACACTACACATGAAATCTAACGCCAAAAACGTGAATTCATCCATAACCTTGATTGATGTTCCTGTATCAACTAATATGACGTCACTAACACTTCATCTCAGGCTATAAACCACGTGAAATCCCAACTTTTTTCTACCGAATTTATAAGTCGGCCATTTGGCTCGTAGCCAAGAGTCTGACTAAAAATGTCGATGCTTAATGGCTGGCTCGCCTCATGTTACACTGGGCTGAAAGTCATCTCAGCAAACCGGGCCAGCCTGGCTCATATAATCAGGCCCTTAAACTTTTGAAGACTGTGTCCCAACTGCCAGGCATATAGCCATTGCATTCATTTAGAGCATTTTGTATTCACGAGTTGGCTCATAGGAGCCTTTGATTATTTTCTATTGTTCTTTCCTAATATTATTATCTTGTACTAAAACCTGCTATGTGGAGGTATGGTGGTGTACAGTCAAACTTTCCATAAACGGGCACCCTCGGGACCAAGGGGAAGTGTTCACTTACGAGAGGTGTCCGCTTACCGGAGGCTGAAAAAAAATAGTGCACAAGGGGCGTATGATACACTTTTTAAGAAACTTTTAAGACCACTAAAAGCTTTTAAGACCGCTTGTAATTGTATTATCCATCACAGGGTTGTTGGATGTTGCTTTTTATATAAATCGTTGCCGAACTACAGGCAGTGTCACCGAGAACAATACATCAAAGCTGGCCCAAGAATGGTGCAGTGATAACTTGCCAAATTTTATAAGGAAAAAGGAGTGGCCCGGCAATTCAGCAGACCTGAATCCCATCGAGAATCTGTGGTCAATTCTCAAAGTAGAGGTCAACGTTAGTCATGAAACTATGCCTAAGAGGATAAATGCAGTACTAAATGAAAGAGGAAGACATTCGGGATATTGAGTGAAAGTTTGATGAGAATCATCCATGATTATAAATGTTGTGACCTTTTACTTTTGGTCAAAGACTTTCATTACACCCACTTTATGCTTGGTCAGGCTGCACAATCACACTGTACGCACAGTTTCAGTCCAAATTCAATTTTTTCCAAACCACCACTGAAGTGATTTCTAATTCAGTCTGCTACTGACAGTAGTCCTATTTTTCTTATTAAGGTTCTTGTGTAATGGGGGAGTTTCAATGCCAAACCTTTAGCCTATACGTTCTAAATCATACGTTGTTGTTTACTGTATTTGTTTGCTTTTTGCTGAAAAAGGAAATGAGTACATTTTCTAGCCAAGACTGAACAAAGTGAAACCAGCACTCAACACAGCTATTGATACATTCCTCCCCCAGAGAGTGGTCAAGAAACATCAAACAGACTGCCTTGGTTTACAACCAAGATCACAATGTGGATCTGTAGACATCAATCTGCATTTATTCTCCAAGGAAAGTACTCAGTGGTTTACCACCTTTGGAGAAATAACGGGCAATGCGGTATTAAAGCTGCTAAATATCATTAAGGTAGCCGAAGTGGAACAAATCAACCCCACTAAGTGGTGGGAGATAAAAAAGCTCACAGGTCAAGACATACAACAGGAGTGGCACTATCAGTTTCTTAGTAATAACATGGATATTAAATCCCTAGCAAACAAGATCAATGACTTTTTTATGTCTCACTGATCATTTTCTATCTCTGCCTCAAGGAGCCCGCCTTTATCTGACCCACACGAACTCCTCCTTTCTGAGGGCGAGGTCTATAGATCTTTATCCTCCCTTCAAGTAGCCTAGGCAGTCGGGCCTGACAATATTCCAACCAAGCTATTAAAGGACTTTGCTCCAGAGTTGGCCCCCATCATCCAGGATATCTATAACCAATCATTGAGGGAAGGTCTATTCCCAAGGTGGCCCCTCCTAGAACCATCAAAAGTGATCTCAGGCCAATATCCATCACCTGTATGGTAGCTAAGGTCATGGAGGGTTTTACCTGCAGCAGATTACTACCCCAGTTGGATGGCAAAATAGACCTGCATCACTATGCCCACAAGGGGCATTCAACTTCAGATGTTCTTCATTACATGCTGCAGGCTATCCAGGAAGCAGTTGACAGTGGTGAGGCGGGTGCCTGGATCTTCTTTGCCGATTTTTCCGAAGGCTTCGACCTCATTGATCAATCATACCATTTTAATGAAAGAGCTGGGTAGACTGGAAGTTCATCCTGCGCTCCTACCTTGGATCAGTGCAATTTTTAACCAACAGACTGCAGGCTGTTAGAATTGGAGGAACTTTATCTGATTGGAAAACACCAAATGGAGGAGTACCTCAAAGGACCAAACTAGGAGTCATTCTCTTTTCGGTTATGGCAAATAAGCTGCTGTCTGACTGTGGTTTGCGGATTAAATTCGTAGATGATACATCAGCTCTGAAAATTATCCCTAGCACCTCTATAAGTCTTTTGAACACTGCCGTATCTGACATCCATAATTTCTCAATAGCTCATAGTATGAAAATAAATCCAAGTGCAAAGAAATGCTAATTAACTTTATTTATAATTGCAACTTTTTGCTAAGACCATTCTTAATAGGCAATAATGTAATAGAACGTGTGACAAGCTACAAGATCTTAGGAGTTTTTATGGACAGTGACCTTAAGTGAAATAGCCACGTTGAATCCATTTTTAAGAAAGCTTGCAAAAAATTATATTCTTTAAGGATATTGTGTAGAGCTAGTGTTGACAAAGCAAACATCCTGAAAGTGTATTTAAGGCTAGTAG